>PVJO010004280.1:0-111765 GCA_004026905.1 Hystrix cristata | reverse complement strand
AAGCAGAAAGGCAACAGGGGAAAGAGGGGAATGGGAAAATATGGAAAATGATGAATGAACCTGCTGTAAATAGGGAGGGAGGGAGCAGATGGGAGGGGCGGGGGAGAGGGGGGAGAACCAAGATACATCATGTATAGGTACAGAATAAATGTAATGAATGTGACCATTGTATGTAGAATGTACCAATACATGTTCTTGGCTTAAAATAAAATAATACAAATTTTTGTTCATAAATAGTGCTATGATAAACCTCCTTGTATGCAAATTACTATACATATCTCTGTTTGTATTTTCACACAGATTTTAATCAAAGGATATATATTACTGAATTGCCATCCAGAAAGAGTCTAATTATCACCATCAGTGCATTTGAGTGCTTGAATATTAGAATTTTTCAAAATCTTCATCAATACGAAAACTCAAAATAGAATATAAAGGTTTCATTTAAAGTTTTAAAATTATGTTTAATGTGTAATGTTTTTCTTAACATTTTTCAGCAATTTCAACTTTTCTTATACCTATTTATTGATTGATCATCTTACTAAATTTATGAACACATACTGTGAGCCAAAAGTTAAATGAAAGTCAATACAACCAACTTGACAATTCCCCAGTGTGTGTGGTTTTAAATACCTAAACCCTTCCCAACCATTTATACTTCCAAAAATACCATCAGTCATCACCAATCCTTAACTCCACATATGTGGTCCTTGTTCCCTCTGCATTGCCCTAGTGTGTTTAATTAAACATCACTCCTAGGTTTGTTCCTTTCTCAAAGTTTCTGTCCTTAACTTCAGTGCAGAAAGATACTTGAGAAGTCTGTGTGTGTGTGTGAACATGTGTATATGTGTCTGTGAACATGTGTATATGCGTGCATGTGTGCATGTATGATATGGGGGATTGTGTCTTCTTCAAAAAACAAAACCAATACAGTAAGTAAGTAACTTTTAAAAGATCCTGTTAGCAAAATAAAAGGGTGATGATGCATTATATTTCTTTTTTATTTACAGTGCTTGAGATCAAACCCAGAAGCTCGTGAGCATTTTAGCACTGAACTACACCCCAATCCTTTCCCAGTGTTTTGTTTAGGAAGAGTCTCCCTCATGAGGATATATGGTGAGTTGGCTTATAGATGGAAACAGATATTGAAAGGATGTCGACTCAGATTTTAGTGTTTTGTGTTTACATTTTTCTATGCATTCAAGGTTTTATAATGTGAAAACAAAGATGGTCTTTCCAGGGATGCTTCCAGAATTTATACTAGAATTCCAGGATTTGTGTTTATATAAGATATTTTTGGGTTTGAGTTTGATTTTGGTTTGGTGTACTTGGGGGATGTCCTTTTCTTCTTTTCTCCTTTTCTCCTTCTTTTCTTCTTTCTTTTCCTCCCTCCCCATTACTTCTCCTTTTCTGTTACTTTTTGTATTTGGTTATTGAAACATGAGTCTGAGTTTTTCAGAGTAACATAGTTTTTCAGAGTATGCAAAAGAATAGAAGCAGAATGAGTGATGTGTTTGGGAAATATGGCTGCAATGTAACATGTAAGATAGCAGATTCCTGAACAGAGATGAGTGGGAACTGTTCGTTGTCATGCCTCCCATGTGCTCCATGCTTATTTGATCAAGCTAAGTAGGCACACATCTTGAAAATGTTCCCATTTGAGCACTCGTTCTTCAGCCTTTGATGTAGGAGCACAGCTGCAGTAGGTGACCACAGCAGCCCCTCTCACACATCACCCAGTAGCTACAAGGGCTGCCTCTAGCAAATACATGGGTGCTCACCCAAGGAATTCCATCTCTTTCATTCCCATCACCTTATCTTGTGTTGCTCCAACTATTTTTCTGCTTCAATCTTTCCAACTTATCATTTAATTTGGGTGTTTCATAACTATCCTACATAACCCATTTTCCTATATTAACTTGCTGCTTCATACTTTGTAGTACTTATAAAATGTTCTACCTGTACAGTTTACGGATGTTTCATTAGTCACTGACTATTCTGTATAGATGGGCCTCTTCTCAAAGAGGAATATGTACTCTTTGGCCTATACTCAGGGCCAGATCATGAGTTATTCTCCACCAAGCAGACCTGTTAGGTGAAACCATCTCTCTGGACTCTCAGCACCTCAAGCTCAGTGCGGTGCACTGATATGGTCAACTTGAGCAGGGACGCTCAGCTGGACTGAGTTGGTGTGGCTCTGGGCATGGAGGTTTCACCCAAGGATTGTTGCCAACACAATATAAAGGAAAATGTGAGCAGAAGATAACAACTGGCTGTTTCCCAGTAGAAGCTCTGTTGCGGCTGGTTTTTCCAAAGGGAACTTGTCTGTTCTTGTTGCAGAAGGAGCTTGGGGCCTTGCTGTCATCGAGGATGGCTGCTGTTTGCTTCAGGGGAGCGCTGGTCTTCATCTCTGCTGCAAGCATCATATCCTGGCTCCAGTAAAGATTTCATCAACCATTTAGTGCAGACACGGATGTACATGGGACATCGCCCTGGGCTCTCAGCCCTTGATTGAATATTTTGGGTTTCCAGTGTGTAGGTAGATGTTCTGCACTCTTCCTGCATTTGGCTTGAGTGTGTGAATGTTGTAACTTTGTCTATCCCTGTATTAAATCTGCTCTCTTATAGGCCATTTACTCCAGAAAAGTAACTAATACACTCAGGTTATGAACCAGGGCAGAGGTAATCTTCAAAATCACTTTAGTTTCCTCTGGCCTCCATTCCTACTGGCATTGACAAATCTTCACTGAATTGGCTTACTTATGTCCATCTTCTTCCAGGTGTATGGTCTAAATTATCCTGTACAGTTCTTTCCCAGAAACCTAATTCTCACGGTGCCATTTCTTGCCTTCTTATACCCTATAAACCTCTACTGGAACAGAGAGGCATCCAGGCATTCAGAACCTTCCACAATCTGGCCACAGTTTTATCGCCTATGATCCACACTACAAATTAGTCTGCTAACTACTTGTTATTGGTTTAATACTCCAAGCACTTTTATATCTTGGTGCCTTAGGTCAAGCTGTTCTGTCTACTTGAAGGGCTGCACTTAGCACCTCATCTCTACCTGTAAAAATCTTACTCATGAGTAAGACCTAGCACAAAGTGTATTTTTTATGAAAAGTTCCCAGAATTTATTGTTTGTTTTTAACTGGAATCCAATGCACACACACATATTTTGGTATCAGATTTTCAGAATTTATGAAGTGATAATATGTGCTGATATGTGTGTGTGTGCGCGCGCGCGCACATCTGCATAAATCTCACCCTAAATCTCAGAAAAATATTGAGAACTAATATCCAGGAAATCCATTTTATAGAAGGAAAGCTGTCTTGAATTGAACACTGTTCAATTTCATTGCTTAGCAAACTCATTTCATAAAGGGCTGGGGGAACACAAAAATGAGTAAGACAGTCTACTTCTAATTAGGAAGCCAGACAGGTGCACGCCGTTTCAGAATTGTGATAAAGTCTAAGACGTGATCAGAGGTCTGAGAAAGCACACAGAGAACCATGTCTGACTTTCTGGAGAAGACAAAGACTCTTTGTCAAGGAAGGCTCCCTGGTGAGGACAGTACCTGGTTACACCCCAAGATGGGGTGGCAAAGGTCACTGAAATCAGAGGAAGCAGGTCACAACTGAAGATAGCAGGCAAGGGTCACTGTGTTACAAATAATGAAAATTTCAAAAGCAAGGATGAGGAGAAAAGGGGGAAAAGTTCTGAGAAAGTTTTGTTGGAGGCACAGGAAGCAGAGGAATCTTAGGGCAGACAGAGCCCTGACAACAAACCAACAGACAAGCTAAGATTGGGAGAAACTGAGGCAGGGTGGACTTTGAGACTCAGAATCCCAGAGGAGAGTTTGAGAGCAGGAAATAAAAGATCGATACATGAATGTCCATGTTTATAGACACGCAATAGCTAAATTATGGAAGTGGTCCCATCGACAGATAAACGGATAAAGAAAATGTGATGTATAATCCTCAGCCATAAAGAAGGATAAATTCAAGTCATTTGTAGAAAATGGATGGACCATAATGCTAAGTGACACAAGTCAGATACGTAACGTCAAATATTGCATCGTTTCTCTCATATGAGAAACACAAAATACAATCAGTTTAAAGAGCAAAATAAAAGAGAGATGGTAGGAAATGGGGAGGTAGACTCTGAAGATGGGAAGGAGATCGGGGGAAGGAGGGGGAGGAGGGAGAAGGACTGAAATGACGAGCTGTGCTCTGTACATGTAGCACTTTCCTGAGGAGAATGTGAATATTACATATTGCAAACATATATTAATAAAAAAAGACTGGTGTTGAGTAGTGGGGGCTCAGGTGAGACTAGATGCTGAGGCTTTGCAGGGGCTTATACATTTCTCTTTTTCAGGGCTTCTTTGTCCCAAAAGCAGCAAGTCTGTGCAGATACCTGCCTAACTGCTTGGGATAGTGAGGCGCCTAGATCTTTCCTACTGCTGTTGCTTAGATTTGGGGAGGCTCAATAATTAGTAAATGTTGGCCAAATGGCAAGTATTATGAATACAGGAACCAGTTTTCCTTCCTGTTCACCAAAAGAAAATATAACTGCAGTATATGCAGAGGGCAAGAAGAAATGGGATTCAGGAGAGCAGAAAAGATATTGCCCAGTTAGATTCAGGAAAACAAACTCCCCATTATAACTTTGTTCTATAGGACAGCAATGAAGTTATAAGATGACATATTTAATTCTTCAATTGGTTATTTAGTTATATGCTTAAGAATAAATGAGCTGAAGCTATAACTTGATCTGCTTAAACAAATGTCAAGGAGCACATTTGTGGGGCTTTTAAACAGCAGTGTAGCATAATGGTTATTATCTCGGGCTTTGGAGCCACGCTGTCTGGGTTTGTATCTTGCCTCTTAATAATTGCATGACCCTGGCTGAGTCACGGCCTGTTCATGCTTCATTTTATTCATCTCTAAAATGATGACGAGAGTAGTATCTATCGCATGGGGTTGCTGCAAAGAGTTTGATAAATAGCATTCAATACATATTAGTTATTCACTTTTTAAAAAGAATAATCAGGTTCTTTGTTGAATTCCATGATAGCACTAACTCTCGGTGCACAGGAGCCAAAGAGAGACGCTGCTGGAGCACTACTGGGGGGAGGATGGAGCTGCTTCAGTGGACACAGCTCTGGTTCTATCCATTTCACGTCCTTGCTGGATTTCTCTGCCTACATCTGGAAAGAAGCGTGCAATATTAAATGAAGAAAACTGAACTAGTTCAAAAAAGGAGGAAATGAATTCCAGAAGGAGAAAGGTCTTGTCCAAGGTCAAATCTGACATCTCAGCAGAGCACATTCTAGCACAGAGGGCCGTGCCTCCGATCCATGGCTGTTTCTACTCAGCTTTCTATTGGTTTAGACCCCCTTGCGAAAAGCCCGCAGCTGCAGGGCCACCATGAAGGCTGCGTGCCACCATCTCACCGTCACGTAACATGTCCTAACCTAAAACCGTAGACTCGAAAAGGACTTTTCCTCATGGAATCATAGAGAAGTAAAAGAATATCTTAAAGCTTTTCCTCTTTGTATATTATGTATATTCCTAATCTGTGATTTTCTTTTCTTCTCCTATAGGATTTACAACACTCTTGTTCCTCCTGCAGACCTTTCTCTAATCCCCTAATTCCCCAGGCACTTGGTTATGTCCCCCACAGACCCCCACCGCAGTACCTCTTCCCAGCATAATGTTTTCAATGACCATTTTTCACATGGTGGATGAAATATGCTCCCATGCTCAAGTTGATCACCTGTGGCTCTGGCTTCAAGCCCAGCAACTGGTACATAGTAGGTGCAGGGCAAACAAGCTGTGTACACATGCAGTGAATAAGTAAAATCGCTGCTATTAATATGGGGAAGGAGCACCGGAGACAACAGCCCCTCTCCCAGATGAACTCATTACCAAGCTGGCTAAGAACTGCTGCAAAACTTCACTTCTCTTTGACAAAAAAAGTGTGGGTCCGATGTGCCACACAGGGTGTAATTTTATCTGTCACATAAAATGTCCGTGGCTTGGGAGGAGAAGTGCGGGGGAAGGGGAGGGACTGGTGGAGGATGACTGCGTGTGCTCCCTCTCCCCCACCTGTGGCTTCCGCGTCTTCTCTCTCAGGTACAAGGCCTGTTGCAAACCCGAAGAACCTTCTTCCTGTAAGCACACTCCGCAGCTGCCTGATTAGGGAAGACCTTTTAATGAAGGCACTAATAAAAGAAGCCCCAGCTCCAGAGGGGCCCGTACTAATTAGGATAGTGTCAGTCAGAGCACCCACACAGACAGCTCTGCGCCATCCCTCCCAGGCTGGGGCACCCGGAGCTGCCAGTCGTTGATGCCCCTCTGCCCTCCCCTCCCCACCTTAGAAGACTGTTAAAATCTGCTTCCTACACGGTCGGCACCTTGAGTATGTGTGTGCCAGCCTCCCCCAAGCCAAGACCGAGGGAGGTGGCTCCTTTAAACCACTGGAGACAGTCCTATCACTGCAGAAGGCTGCTTGGAGGCTGCTCTGTTGTCTCCAAGGAAGATGGAGCCCACAGTATTCATCCTCCCAGCTTCCCAGTCCCTTTGGTGAGAGCAGTGACTCTTTGGGCTTCCTCCCTTCTTCTGCTGTTCTTCATTTTATACGCTCTATATGGATCGGTGCTACCTCATCCCTATCAGCGTTCTGCAGGGAGTATTTATGTATACACACATATACAATATGCATATGTTATGTACGTATATACTCCTCGAAATCAATATGACTTATTTACAATCCCATATTGGCTGATTATGGAGACTGGCAAGGCCAAAATGTGTAGGGCAGGCCGGCAGGCCGAAGGCTCTGGCAGATGTTGGCGCTGTAGTCCTGGGGCTCAAGAATGCCTTCCCTGGGAAGACTCAGTTCTTGCTCCTAACGACTTTCAGTGATCGGACGTGGCATGTCCACATTATAGAAGGGCCACTTCTTTTATTTCAAGTCAACTGGTCGTAGGTCTACAAAATACCTCTGCAGCAACCCCAAGATTAATGCAGTTCCATTAAATAACTGTACTGTAGCCCATCCAAGTCAGCCTGTAAAACCATCACATCACCCTTTTCCTCATTCGAACCTCCCAGGATCTCCGTCAGCTAAGAGGAAAGTCGGTGTCAGCGCCATTCTGCCGATGCAGAAACCGAGGCCCTCTAGCTTGTGTCTCGTTTGCTTTCACACAGATAATAAGGGTCATTACTGTACGCCACGATTAAGCTGCTTTGTTTGGCAGTCTTAAATTCTTACTATGACACGATACTGCCTTTCTCACACATGAGTCATTTGTGTGTTCTATAATTATATAGTTAGTTCCCTCCGTGTGCCAGCAACTGACTCGAACAGGGCAAAGGCGGGTGCTGACAATACGGAGCTGACCCGACACACAGGCGCCTGCATGCGCCAAGGTGGGGCGCGCTTAACGGGCTTCTGTGAAATGACCAACGACCTCTGCAAGAGGCGGCAGGGCGGCGAGAAAGCTGCTCGGGATACACAGCAGTATTTTTTTTTCCAAAGAGAAGTAGAGATAGGCTAAGTGAACTCCCAGTCATCGTGCTGTAGAAGAGCCCGAGATCCGTGTCTGTGGTGGACAGGGACTGAGTCAGGCGTCCCCACAGACTATCTCATGTTTTTTGACAGGTTAAAGGCTGCAGGGAGCTGAGTGGCAGCCTACATGAGGCGGGCTGAAGCTTCGGCTGGAGCAAACAGCTGGTGCCGGGGCTGGCACCCAAGCGGGCATCCTGCTCCCGGGCTCCAGGCGCTAGCCACACATGGACGAAAAACCAACCACTAGCACTCGGTCGGTGAGGACAAAAACCAGTCAAGTATCTGTATCTTAATCTCATATCTGGCATCTCTCTCCTTCTACTACCATCAAATAGGAAATGGACCTCCCCCCGATAATAATAGTTAAATAGCATTTTACTACTTCTGTATACTTCCCAATGTACTATCCAACTTAATCCCTGAGGAGAGAAAAAAAAGGATTATAAACACTATGATTCTCACTTCCTGAAAGAAACTGAGGTCCAGAGGGATTGAATGTCTCAACCAACGTCTTTTGGTGAATAGTGTTGAAGGCATTAGTTTCCTCGGTATTTTCTCTCGACTTTTCCTGCTCAGTCAATGAAATCAGGCATCACATTATAATCCTTCGCTAGTGGAGGGGGAGGGGGAAGAAGAGATGAGGGAGAGGAGGAGGAGGGGAGGAGGAGACTGAATTATAAAATTCTCTGACCATGAAGCATATCTGGTACAGATTTTAATTTGAAAAACTAAATAAGAAAAATACTGCTGGGTCTGTGTGTCATCAGTCTTCAAATACCGAGGAAATGGCACTAGATGGGGATTGTGCAAAGTTAAATAGATAATATACAAGTTGGCTGCATTCTTTGGGCACATTAACATCTCTTTGTTGCCATAACTACATAGAATAATCAGCAAAGTTATAATCCAAAACAGGATCAAGATGTTTGAATAAGATTCTATCAGACCATAGAAACCTCCCCAAATTAGCTGGGTTTTCCTGGAGGGAACAAGGAAACTTCGGCCTCATCACAGATGCGCTAGTTATAGCATGCCTGGTGCAGAACTGATGGATGTGAGCCATTGCTTAACGCAGGGAGATTTGGATGAGCTGTAGAGCACAATGCAGGGCTCCAGCATCCAGCGGGCACCGGAGAAGGATTACAGTTTGCAGCCAGAATATAAAGGTCCTCGTTCTGCCTTGCTCCGTCAGTTTCTGGTTGGCTCGGAGGCCAGTGTGTACAAGTCAGACAGATCCAGGTCTGTCCTACAAGAGTCACTCCCCAGCTGTGTCACCCTGAGCACCTACCTCACCTCAGCTTTAAAGGATGATGGATTTAAAGGATGCATATTAAATGCTTCCCACAGATGTGCTGCTAATGTGAGTTGATTCTTTCCACCCTCTTTCTCTCTGATCCCTTCCTATCTACTTTCACGTAGTTTCTTTAATGCTAACAAAGGAAAATGGAAACGATTTTCTCTTGGAGGAACACTAAAGGAGAAGTACTTTTAAAAAGTAAGACAAAGCCCTAGTCTTGAACCTACTTGTACTCACTTCCCTGAGATTTTTGTGGCTGTACATTGTTTTAATAAACTTGAGTTGAACTAGATTCAATAAGGCACTTGGTTAGCTAGTACAAATACCTGTATCCATTGCCAGGTGCAAAGAATTGCACTTCTAGAAGAGACTTTTACCAGCCCTGCCCCTGTCATCTAATAAATGAGCTCACAGTTACCATCCAGACCACTGCCCCTCCCTGTGACATACTTAGTTCAAGCTGCAAAGGTTCTCCTAGGACTGTCTCTCTTTAGCCTCACTCAGTCCTGCCTGTGCATTGGGCAGGATGGAAATGATGATGACGTTCTGGAATTGAGAAAGAGACTGAGTTTCAGGAAACAGCTCAGCAATGTTGGAGTCACACTTGCTCTCCCAACACTGTTTGTTGCCCGGTGGTCTAGAACTGTCCATCCAAACTCTATCCCAAAAGCCTGTTCAGGAGGTAGAAGTAATCCTCAAGTGGAGTTAGTGTCCATGTCTGTGAACTTGTGTTTGCCGGGGACTAGCTCAGCCCTTCAGCCCTCCTGCTCCCGTCTCAAACCCTTTTCCCCCAAGAGGAGGGGAATTTGACACTGATTCTCAATTAATCAGCAGCCAGTTTCAACATTTGCTTCTCTCTACCAAAAAGACAGATTATTACCACTGAATTCAATATAGCTGTTTTCTTGCTAGTACTAGATAAAGAACATTAAATTACAAATATTATTTAGTGCACATTCACTGAAGCCTATCGAGTGTCAGGCCCTGCTCTCAATTCTGTGGTAGCATAAAATTAATCGGAGACAGACGCTGGTTCCAAGTGGCTCGTGGGCTGGCAGGAAGATAAAACATAGCAGGGAAGCCAGGGAAGGTGGGGGGGGATTTTTAATGGCTGTACCACCAGCTTCAGAATCTTAGTCCAGAACCTGAGGGGGACAGCAGGGGTTCTTTCTAACCCTCTTTAGCTATAGCGTTCATTCTGCAGGCCAAATTATCCTGCCCGGAGCTGCAGTCTGATAGAACGTTTGTTCAACCTTGTAAAAATGTCCCATAACTATACTAGCCAACATAGAAGCCTTGAATACAGTAACTCAATAGCTACCAAAGACTTTAAATGTGGCTGGTTCAACTGAGGAAATGGAATTCTGATTTTATTTCATTGAATTAACTGCAGTGGTAGCTAGCAGCTACTACATTAGATTGTACAGATTTGCAGGCAAGAAAGAGGACAGCTCCTTGTGCCCACGTCATTGGTGGGGGGGCAACCAGGAGTGGCGATGGAGATTTCTCCCGCTGCCCTTCTTCTCCCAAGACATCTGCCACCACCCGGTGCTCTTAGACTACATGTCAGGAGGCTTAGACAGGAGGCTGGGGCCTCTGAAGTGGCACTAATGAAGGAGATCAGCCGTCTCTCTGACCCCACGTGTGGCTACCACCACCAACACTCAGTTCTCCCTCAGCGATCGAAGGACTAGAGTCTGGCAAGGTGCAGCCTTGGACAGGTGCCAGTCCAGAGACAGAGATGCAATGAGTTGTCCCCTAAAGCTAGGGACTTGGCAATCAGGGTAGCAGCCTGAAGAAAGTGTGAACTGGATGTGATAAAATCTGTGACCAGTGCTAGCCCTACCACGAGTTCTTCCTGTGACCTGGAACAGGCTGCTTCTCTCCCTGGACCTCGGGAGGCTAGATTTCTTAGTTCTTCAACCAGCTCAGACTTTCCACAAATATTTATTCCCAGAGACAATTGTTTTTGACAGTAAAGAATAGAAAGTCTAAAGATTTATTTCCCAATATGGAGTACAGGGTACAGCCAATTTAACAGTAATAAAAAATGGGAATAGTTGAAAGTACATGGTGTTATTGATGGTAAGAAAGTGCTACCAGTAAACTTAGCAGCAGTAAGAAGCAAACGCCTAGAAGATTACAAGGGAGAAGAAGAAAACAGACAAGAATCGTTAGGAAAAGAAAGTGGAGCACAAAAGACAGGAGCCACAAAGGGTCAGATGAATACTGGGGATTATAGCCACCCAAGCCTCTGAAGGGGGAAGCAGCTGCAGTCAGACCTCTGTGAAGCAGAGAGAGCAATTCGATCAGGGTGGGGGAGATCAGCACACTGTGCCCTCGATGCAGAAACCCTGACTTCTTTGTTCAAGAGGAAAATGCCTGTAGGAGGAGCTTCTCTTTCTCAGTGCCTGCAGAAACTCTTTATTGAGCCCTGCACAAACGGTAGCTCTCAAAACCGGCCGAGCGCCAGAATCACATGTACAGCTTAAAACACGAAACCATGATCAGGCCCCTTCCCAGATCCTGAGTTGGTCTGGGGCTGCACTCTGAGCTGGTGGTTAGTAAAGCTCCACAGGTGATTCTCACATGCAGCCTCAGCTGAGAACCTTTGGTTTCCAGCAGGCCAAGGCGTTTGCTAGCCAGGACATAGAGCGCTGCCCTAGAAAGACATGGCTCATGTCCTCCGGCGTGCAGACACTTTCCAAGGTAACAGAGATCCAAGGTAATAGGGAGATACTGGAGGCAAAAACTGCCTCTGTATCATAGATGAAGAAAGTGATGCTTAAAACGGTTTGTTTATGACCAAAGTCACACTTGAAAGTCATTGGTTCAGGATTCACCCCCATTAGGCCAGGTTGCAACATCCAGTGCTCCTTCCCATGCCACACGACCATGAGCAATAGGATACAGAAAGGGGAACCTTCAGTGGTCCCTTCTCTTTAGTTTTTAGCCACCTGAAACTAGACTTCTAAGAGCCCACAGGCTACAAAGAGCAGCAGGAGGCCAGGGTCCCTGAGTTACCTGGATTGTGGATTGCAGTAGGAAGACACCTTACTTGAGGTACTCAAATAGGAGAAACTCCACAAATGGACAGATACGTAATATTTGCCAGGCCCTGTACTAGGCGCCAAAGGCAACAAAGATGAAAGAGAATCAGTCCCCATCCTCATGGGTTGTGTAGACTGGTATAAAAAACAAGTGCAGTAGGATTTGATCACAGATGTTTTAGAGCAGGGCTTGCCAAACTTTATTCAAAGAGCTAAGTAGGAAGTATCTTTGGCTTTCCTGGCCATGTAGTCTCTGCCACCACTACCCGATTCTACCACTGTAACACAAAAGCTGCCCTAGACAACCCACAAACACAGTAGTACAGCTCCATTCCAACATGATGCAATGTGTGGACACTGAAGTTTAGCTTTCATAGCATTTCGGTGTGTTGTGAAATATTCTTCATTTGATTTTTTTCAATGATTTTAAATTGTAGAAATCTCATTCTTACCATGTAGGCTGTGCTGTACCGCCCCTCCCGATATATATGTATGTATATCACATGGTGGGCTGGATTTGGATCACGGGTTGTATTTTGTCAGGCCCCGTTCTGGAGATACAACACCAGGAAGCAAGTGGGAAGAAACAGCCACCTCCATCGCAGTTGGGGGGATCGAGGAAGGGCACCTCAATTTCTCCCAATTCACCTGGCTGCCTTTCAGCTAGTGGCTAGCTTCCTACTTGGAACATAACCTACAAACAGACTCTAGTGAATCTGGTAGCCATTCTTTAAAGGAAGAAATAAAAGCAGATCAAAAAATATTTCTCCGGTATTTTTAACAATCATAAGATGCTTTCTCCACATAGGGATGTAGAGCCCACAAGTACGGAGACAGGGAGAATGATCCCTGCCCTGGGAGAAGTTAGCCAAGAAGGTGATGGGAAATGAGCTATCGAGCATTTTCTATACCCCAGAGACCGCTTTAAGTATTTTATTTTAATCATTTAATCTTTGCAGTTGTCCTGCATGTTATTATCACTATCTCTATTTGGCAGATGACAAACCCAACCGCCGGAGATGTAAACATGCTCAGTCACAAAATGAATACATGGTAGAGTGGGGGGTTGAGCTCGCGCTATCAGGTCGGGAGGTACAATTCCCCTCACCATTCTTCCTTTTCCTACAAAATGATTACATCGTATGAACCAGGAGATTTGCAAGCAGGATTGAAGTGGCATAAAAATTTCTAGAAAATTAATCGTGAATTGTGAAATAGGCGAGTGGCTTAGAAAACTAACTTTCAATTACAGCACATGTGGAAAATATCACCTATCAGTCTCACTTGTTTACCTGCCTTTTCAAAGTTTCATGTAATTAAAGAAATACAGGGGTTGGTAGGAAGAGCTATAGCTTTTGGAAAACCAGTATTCATGGGGGCTTTTAATGTTATTAGTCTGAAAGATTCATATATTGAAGATAATCCTTCTGGGGCAGTTTAGGAAATCAAAACCTTTGTATAAAAGAGCTCCACTCTAGTAATAACATTCACTCATTACTTCATTAATAATCTCTCTAAGTTTCTACATAAAGAGTGGACGGGTAATATCGTTTCTGGGTTCAAAGTCAGTTTCAGTTTCTAGTTGTCAGGATCAGCCTGCGTCCTGTGTTTTTCTCCCCTAAAATCAGAGCACTTGAAATCCCCCGAGAAACTCAGGAAAGAGAAATAAGCCTTAGACTGTGCAGCTCTGCCGTAGACTGGAGCTCTTCTCAGCTCTTCTGATGTTTTTGCAATTACATGCGCTTTTAACTCTTCAGATACATGTGGAGAATGTTAGCCGTGTAACTCCCCGGAACATTTTTTGAGTCTTCTGGCAACAACACTACTCTTCTCTAAAGATACACCATTCTCCTCCTTCGGTCTTTGGGTTTGTGGGTGAAACCTACGACCCAGGCGTGAGCCAAGAGCACATGAATCCCCGCGTGTGGGCAGACACCTGCTCCAAGCTACTCCATTTTCCCAGAAGTGCTGGAGAGAAGAGATGTTGCTCCACTTGATTTACAGCCATGTGGCCACTTTATGAGAACGGTCTCCCTGAGAATGGCATTGAAATAGGGAAGGGAAACGGAAAAAGTTTTTTAAAAAACCAATTTTTATGACATTTGTGAGCCTTGGGTCAAATCCCTCATCTGTTAGATGAGACAATACATTGGATTTTAATTTGTTTTTCTGCTGCTTAAACCAAAAGACTCTCCATGAAACTTTAATCTCCCACCTCAAACTCAGCTCCAGGAACGGAGTCGCTGCCTTGACCCCTGTCTCAGGTCTCTGCCCTTATCACAAGCGTCTTGGTCCTTCTCTGTGCAAACCCTGCCTTCAAGTTCTCACAGGGAGATTCACCAGTACCTGCTCCAGACTAATCTGTGAGAAACGCTGCCTTTTTCCGCTTTGTGTTTTATATTACTACCTAAGAAGCACATATTAACAATGGAACACTTATTTCATTCATGGCTGGCAGCTGCTGTTGGGTAGAGGAATAGATACTGCCTTTTATAATAATTCTATTTATATCCTTGCTGAAATGAACAGCCTTGATACGAAGCCTGGCAAGCCCAAGCACCAAAAGTATGCATTTGCTGTTGGGGCCTGGAAGTTTCTGAAAGGGAATTGGTCTGTGTTCTCGTACCTAATTTTATTTACTACTTTACTTTGTAGAAATGTTTTATTATCATTAAATATACTTTCACCATAGCATTTTCTATAGCTTCATATTATCCATTATATGGTTAAACAAATACCTGTGCATTAACCAATATCTTCTGCTTGGCATTAATATTTATATGATTTACTTAAAAAAACCCATTGAGATGTTGCAGATATGTTCTTGCACATTTTATTGATATTTTCCTTAAGATAAGTTCCTAAAAGTAGAATCTATGGGTCATAAATATTAGTATTGTACATTATTGTGTATTCAGACACTCTTTTTCGTGTTCCCTTTCACTTTGTATTTGTATGATATATGTATATATGCATATATGTATCATATATCAATATAATGTATAAGTGTGTATATACTATATAATGTCTCTTATATAAACACATTAAGTCAATACGTTTCTCTTGGGAAAGCCTTATAGCCAGGGTGCTAGGGTCCTCATGTTCTTTACAGAAGGTCTCACTTAATTAGAAGGAGTTTCCATACTAAAGTTTCATCTCTGTAAGGAGCTTCAGAGATGAGCAAATAATATTGGAACTCTGAAATCTTGGTACAAATTCCACAAAAGGCCTTCATCTCTCCCCTTTTCTCCAACCCTCTCTATATAAAAGCTCTGTTGTGTCTACTCGCATTCAGAAAAGAACATAAACTCCTTGAATCACATCCAAATGCCCCAAAGTTAATAGAGAAATCTTAGAAGTAGAAAATCATAAATTTTACACCCATATAGAATAATTGATTCAGACAATGATCATCAAAGAAAAATAAGACAAGTAGGTGAAAAGTTTTGGAGAACAGGATATTCTCATGGTGCCAAAATATCACCACACACATGACTAATTCAAGTGAGAAATTATATCATTGCAATCAAAAGACCTAACATATAACACAATCACCAAGTGCTCAAACTTTGCATTGCTAACAGCAGAACAGTCTGGCATCAGGGCCTCTCTATATACAGCAGCACCAAATTCACACAATTCTGGGCGATATCTTCTTGTCTCAAAGGGCTTAATCTGAATACAATCGATCCCTCTATACCTAACCTCTATTTTATAGAAAATATGGGGGAACAGTAGAGGTTAAATGATACTACCCAAAATCAGAAAACTCCTAAGTGTAGGATATTCTAAAGGACAAGAAGGAAAATACTCTAAATGTTTGGGGAATAAAATGTTCCCCGAAAGTCTCATATATGCAGGCAGGGCTTTTGGAAGGTGACTGAATCAAGAGGGTGCTATGACGAGTTCATGGGTAAATGTGCTGCTGGGAGGTGGCCTGGTCATAAGAGGCGTGTCACCGGGGGTCGCCTTCACCAGCTCCTTCTTCCTCTCTCTGTTTCCTGGCAGCCATCAGTTGAGCAGCTTTCCTCATCCACCATGCCGTTTCTGCCTTGGAGCCAGCCTATCATGGACTGAGTCCTCCAAATCCAGAAGCCAAATTAAACCTCTCCTTGTTTAAATTGTAGATTTTGGGTATTTCTTACTGGCCACAGGAAAACTGACTAATACAGACACAACCTTAACTCTTCAAAAAATCAGTCTTCTTTAAATGTAAAAGAACTCTTCAGAGGCCAGGCTATAAGAAATGCAAGAAATATGTCATAATAACTCAGCTCAGCCAGAAATCTGACAGGGAAAGAAAGAAAAATATCTATAAAAGAGATTCTTGAGGCAATTAGTAACTTCATATTAGATGATTTGTGGAATATGGACTTTGATTTCTCACATGGAAAGTGTCTTGAGCTTTCTGCTTACACAGTTTGTCCACTCACTGCTTGCACTATGTACAGGCACCCCTGGTCAGACAGCTCTACACGGCAGTTGTCTTTCACGCTTGTTTCCATTCACCATGCTGACTTAAATGTCTTTGCTCAATTCGTTGGTTTATTTTCTTTTTTTTTCCCTGACTTATAAAAAATAGTCTTGGTGCACTGAATTTAAAATAAGACTTTCTTCTACAATATAAATTTTTAAGGCAAAAATTTCTCTTCTAATTTGTTTTAGCTGCATACGAAAAGTTGTAACACATTTTTGTTCCATCAATGCTAAATATTTTCTAAGTTCAACATCGATGTCTCATGTGATCCATTAATGATCTATATATGTTCTTTTATTTTTAAATGTGTGAGTTTTTAATTATCTTTGGTACTTAATTTCTAACTTATGCACTGTGGTCAGGGAACATGGTTTGAATTTCATGTTTGTGTTTGCTCAAACATGGTTTGTAGAGAAGTAGCTGGTCAATCTTTGTAAACGTTTTATGTATGCTTGGAAAAAAATCTGTGTTCTACAGTTTGGAAATGCAGGGCTCTAAGTATCCACATTAGCCCTGGTGTGATAATTGTGTTATGCAAATAGTAATAGCTTTACTAAGCTTTTGCCTGCTTAATTTATCAAATCTGAAGGAGCAGTATTAAAATCTCCCACCATAGTTGTGGTTTTAACACTTTCTTTTTATAATCTGGATTATTTTTCCTTACATGTTTTTGAGGATATATTCTAGCTGCATGGGAGATACAGGGTCAAGGTTGTCAAAAACAAAAAAAGTATGAGAAACTGTCTTGGTTGAAAGGATCCCTGGGAGATTTGAAAATTAAATGTAACGAGATTTTTAGCATGTGATCTTAGGACAGAAAAGGGACCTTAGGTAAATGACAAGAAAATATGAATAATTTATAGATTTCAGTTAACAGTAATATTGATTCATTATCTGTGATGAATGCATCATACTAATGTAAGCAGTGAACAATGGGGAAACAGTGCAGAGTATGCAGGAAGCCTCTACATTTTTGTGTTAGTGAGCTTTCCTGTCACGGAAACAAAATATCTGACACCCACAATTTAAAGGTGGAAAGGTTTAATCTGGCTCATGTTTTAAGAGGATTCAGTCCACGGTCAGCAGGGTCCAGGACAGAAAGATCATGGCAGAACTTCATGGTGGAGCAAGCTGCTTAGTTCACAGTGGCCAGAGAGCAAAGCAAGAGAACAGTCCCAGAGAGACATGAATACAAAAGGACCATACTTATGGAGTCATTGTTCTCAGCTGAAACCACCTTTACTGTCTGCATTCCTATCAGCATCTTGGTCTTCTCAGCTGCAATCAGAATCACCCATCAAGTTCTATTTATTGCATTCTAGGTCTTCTCTAGCCCACTTCTTGAAACCTTTCCAAACTCCACCTGTAAACCACATGGTCAGGTACAGAAGAGCAGTGAACCCACTTCTCTGGTACCAATTTTTGGTGTTAGTGAACTTCCCTGTTGCCCCACTAAATACCTGGCTCCCACAATTTAAAGGAGGGGCTGTTTAATTTGGCTCATGTTTTAAGGGAATCCAGTCCACGGATGGCTGACTCCGAGGCAGAAACATGTTGAACAGAATGGTGAATCAAGCTGCTTAGTAAATGGTGGCCAAGAAGCACAGTGGGGCAATAATCCCAGAGAGGAAGGAGTCAGGAACCATTTATACTTCCCAAAGCCACACCTCCAAGACTCACCTAGTCACATCCAGGATCTTGCTCTACTAATCCTCTAGACATGTTTTAATTCAATGAAGTTCGCATGTTAAGATTAATGACCACAATTGTCTCAATCACCTTTTTATAAATCCAAAACTTCTCTAAAGTTTACATAATCAAATTTATATACAATCTGTATAAATTTATATATATGTAAATGTATTATATGTAAAACTTGGACAAAGTTAGTGACACTTCTCCAAATAAAATACTCACTCAGAATTCACACTCTTTTCACAAAGCCCTACAGAAGTTGATCACAAAATGTAAAATTACAGTAAGACAAGGAAATTAATTTCATTGGGAGAAAGAAACGGAGACTATAGATGCAAGAAACAGCAGATTAAGGGCTCCCAAAGACTTGAGACAATAAAAATTTTTGCTATACATTATAAAAATTATTTTAAATGATTAAAGCTATAATAGAAGAATTAAAAACACAGTAAAACAATCATAAATATTATCTACATTTTGTTTACTCCTGGAAACAGTTATGAGACTAAGAAGACAATAGAAATTATCTTCTTCTTTTAACAAATACATAGTCACAATCCAGAAAATTTCTTGCCGTGTGAGAAATAAAAAGCCCAGAACTTTATTTTAATAGCAGGTAGCCATTGTCAGAGACACACAGTCTTAAATACAAACTTTGGAATTGGATATTATAAGACCTATAAGGTAGCAAAATTCCAAGTAGCCTTAACAAAAACTGCAAGACAGGATCAGAGCTGAATAACCAAACATCAGCTTGGAAAACAGGAATAATAAAAGGGCTTTCAACTACATTCAGAATTTTTGTTGTTTTGTGGATTTTTTAGGCAAAGGTATAATTTACTCTCTAAAGACAAAATTGATACTCTGAGTTATTGAATATAGATTTTGCAGAAAATTGCTAAAGTTTACATTTGGAGTAAAGCATATTTCAGATCAAAACTTTTACATGTGAAAGGGGAATTGTAGTATTACTTTGCTCTGTAGTGTATTGAAAACTCTAATTACATGGTCTCTGGGGCCTAAAAGTGTCTGCTCACTAACAGAAAATGACAGCTGATATCACACAAACCGTGCTTTGTGCTTCTTGTCTGCAGCAACGTAAGTCAAATCAGGAAAGGACAGAAGGAACAGAAGACCTTTTCTTAACAAAGGGACAATAAAGCAGAGAGAGAAGTGTCCTTTGATGCAAAAAATTTTTTCTGGTGTATATTCTCCCTGCATATGCAATTGGGGTCTATGCAGCTATGACTCAATTAAATGATACTAACCTCCCCAAGTCAAGAATGGTTTTATTTCCCCCTTTTTTCCTAATATATAACTCACCCACTTGGGAGCCGGTTAGTTATCCTCCCTGTAAAAAGGCAGAGAAATATGTTTTGGTCTGATTAAATTCAAATGCTGAGGCCATATCTCTTAGCCAGAAGAGCATCTTGTGTTCCTATTAGAATTCTGTTACAGAGAATATTATCACATTTATCACCCTCCACCATTTTCTTTGGTAAGAAGCAGAGGCTGTTTTCATTTTCCAGCAAAAATTAAAGAATGGGAAGGAGTTTGTCCAGGCGAACGAAACAGACTGTTAAGGGACTAGAAACTCTGTCTAGACTCTAAGAAACTTTCTTCTAGCGGTATCTAGGATTGAATATGATGATGAGCATCAGTGAATGTGTTACATACATATGCATTATATATGGGTTACATATATGTGCATTACATACAAGAGGCAGTCTGAACTCCTTACTTTTTTACTCCTCCGACAGCAAATCCTTCTTCAAGTCCAGGCCACAGAACTTCCAAAATACTCATCAGTTCCATACTGCGTTCAACTCTGCTACTAACACCAACTCCAAGCTCACAAGCCTCTTCTCTCGGACCATGACAAAGGCTTTCTACATGACCTCCTACCTCCCTATTCTCCTTCAGCCCAGTCTTGTCCCAGCAGCCAGAATCTACCTAACAACAACCACAAATGGAAAAGAGAGTCGATCTCCTTGTTCAAACCTCTAATTGTTTGCTCTTGCTCTTGGAATAAAATTAAAGGCCTCTGAGGTACTGTGTTACCTTGTTCCTGGCCGACACGTCTGACTTCGCCGCCTGCCACATGCTCCTTTCACAGTTCTCCAGCCACACTCGCCTTGTCCGTGTCTCACAGTCCAGCCCATTGCCACCTTAGCCTGGAAAGTTCTGACTCAGGGTCTCACAACATCTGGCTCATTGCTGTCACTGAGGTCTGGGTTGAAATGCCGCTTCTCCGAGAAGACGTGCCTAAACTCAATCTAAATTGCTGCCAGCTTGCTTTATCTTACTTCTGGTACTTATCACTACCTGTTTGTTTGTTTTTTTTAAAATCAGCTTTTTTGCCCATTTCCCACCTGTCCATCTTCAGAATCTTAGGAAATGCAAGTGAGAGTCTCGTCTGTTCTGTTACGTATTCCCAGTATCTGATATAAAGCTTAACCCATACATGGGCAATAATGCTTACGGGTTAAGCTTTATAACTCATAAAAGTTCTAATGAATAAAAAAACAGATGCTATTGTTTAGGGACAAAAGTCAAATAAAATTTGGCTGGATATTCAGAATGGTAACTCTTTTTTAAAATTAGAATAGAATGAATTAGAATTGTTTAAAGAAGTCCTACTTAAGAAAAATGGCATCATTTGAGAGCATTCTATTTTACTTTGACTCAAGTTCAAAGATACTGACAAAAGCCCATTTGAGAAAGATGACTGGATGTCACCCAAACATGTGATCTCTCTTCTTTAGTGTAAAATTAAAGCGGGAAACTGGTTGCCTCACTTGGGACTACAAGGTATTTCCCAACCCCACTTGGTCCCCTCAAGCTTATTGTTCATTGTGGCCATACTACTGAATTCAGTTTGATAAAATGTTAAGGGAAATGATGTGTGTAACTTCCAGGCCAGTCTCATAAAACTCTCCTGTGCAGTACTCCTTCGTTCTCTTTTCTGTGTCTGACTGGCAAGAATGGAGGAGATGCCCAGGACCACCTTGGCATCCCTGGGTTCAAGATAGCATCAGCTCAAGTATAAGAATGACTTAGCCAGAAAAAGGCATGGTGCTGAAATTCTTACCCATTGCTACTGCTCCCTATGTCAGAAATCATTTCCTATGATACTTGAGCCCTCACACAAATTAGGATCTACTTGTTACTGCAGTTAGCCTAGTAAGTAATACTGTCTGTGGTCCAAGTAAATTGAAAATATCACAAAAGAACATGTGGCCCTTTGAAAATTTGTTTGGTTCTTGGAAAATTTAAAGTGAATGCTTCAATATTAATTTAGGTAGTTAGAAGGATTTCCAGGCATGGGGATACAGAGGGATCAGAAGGTAAATGATTCAAAGTCTCATGATAAGTGATTTCAAACTAGCCATATTCCTGTATGAACAGTAAAGGGGCTTCCATTCCCAGAAGGAAAAAAAGTGTAGGGTAAGAAGGTCTCCCACAGAGATAACAGTATCTCTATAAATATGGTACCTCAGACTTAGGTTACAAAAGATGAAAATTTTATCAACAACTTCTTCCTTGGGTTCTTCTCTTACTCACCAAACAATGCAGTGTCCAAACCTTGACTGTTTTCTCAAAAGTATCCCCTTTTAGCAATCAAAAATCCAGCTTCTAGTCTGGATAATCCATTATTTCCTATAAACTAGCCACTTCCCCCTTGCTGGATCTAAACACTTTTTCCCAGAAGGAAGTGGGATTGTGATGGCTGGATGTTAAGTTGAACATTGTCTTCTGTTCTCATACAACATTAGACACCATTGATTAATTCTCACCCAGGTGATTCAATGCCCTGGATGCTACTGTCCTAGAGAAACACATTTCTAAGAACATACCAAGAGGTTTTCGGATTGCTGTTGCACACTAGGATTGACGGTGAGAAAAACTTATCTCTTGATTTGCCACTAGAAAAAATTAGACCCCTGATTATATGAAAGACATTAATTTTGCCTGAAGGGAGAGAGTCACAGCCAGGATTACTGAGCCCTCCTTCCAGTCTAAGTGTGCTGTTTTCCGTTATCCCCTGCCAGCTGAGGCTCATCCTCCATTTATGCCTACATAATCTCTCTTTGAAGATATTAGAGCAGCTTTTGCTCTTCTTTACTCCAAGACTCTCATACTCTGCAAACTCTATGCAGTGGCAGGCCTACAAGCCACATAATTCTCTCAAGTTAGTCTCTCCTGTGTCCCATGACCGCAGCATGAGGTGACCCTTACTAAGGTTACTATGACCTCCATGGACAACGTAGGCCATCAAGAACTCTTAGAGTGAAGTCTTATCGCTCCCTCTCCTAAGAGGTACTATAGAGACGTGTGTATCAGTGGGGAGGGGGGTGGATTTGCCCACTGGTAGGACTGCTGTGCTGAGCTATTCTCCCTCTTCTGAAAGTCTAGAGAATTTTTGTTTGTTTCCTCATGCAGAGGCCACTCCTGGGCACCACACTCCAGAAAACACTATGACCAGAGACACAGGATGGTGAGAGGACTCAGCCAGTGTGACTCACAGCTGTCACGCAGTACATGCTCGGGGAGTTCTAGGGAAGAGAGGGCAGGTTTGGTTTGAGTGGCCACAATGGATGACTCGATCCAGGACCAGTGGACATAAGCCACACGGTGACTGATTTCCCTCCAGGGTAAGAATGGCCGTCCTTGGGCGAGATGAGCTTTCTGTCTCTGAGGGTTGCTGGTGCAGACCGAAAGACCCCTTAGAGGACATGAGGCAGCGGGAGGTCACAGGCCCACACTGCACAGGGTGGGAGATGGGGCTCGAAGTTAGAAACAACTGTGAGAACTTGGGCTTTCTGAAGAAGCAGTGTGCTTCCTGACACAAGAAGTATTTTAAAAGATATTCAGCGACTATGTGAGGGATAAAAATGAATTCTTTGGTGTAGTAAAGTTTTGGACTATATGGCTTCTGATAATTTTCACTGAAATAGCCTTTAATTCCTATTAAGCAGAATTACTTTTAATTTAAAAAATTAACTTATGCATATACATGAGTTGAAGTATGCGAAGTCAAATATTACTTAAGATATAGAAATAGAAATTTCTTGCTCTACCTCCCTACCTGCCAACTCCAGTCTCCACAATTACATCTTATAGATGTGTACTTAGCATTTGAAACCTTATTTGTGCAATATGTTTCAAGTTTCTTAATTTCTCAGTTTTAGACATTTTCTTTTAATTAAAGATTAGAAAGTAGTTTTCCCCCACGGAGCCTATTTCTTTTCATTACAATTCCTCAAAATGGTCATGGCAAGGCTTTGCATAAATCAGTAATCAGGGTCTAGATTTTTTAAATTTCTATTTTTTGTTAGTAAACATTTTTAGGACATAATGATTACATTCATTGTGGGGAGTTGGTACATGTATGTAACACATCTTAATTCTTTTTATTTCCCCTTACTTTCCTCTCCCTGTGCCTCTTGGTCCCCTCCCCATTTGCAAAAGATCTATCTCCCTGTTTTCTGTTAAGGTTTAGAGTATTATGACCATGCAAAGATCATTTGATATTGAGTCAGTAACATACGACGGTCCTGCATCTTTTCTTGGACAACTTTGCGATTTTTTCTGAAGTTAAACATTGTCCTGTTTGACCTTTGCCCATTTTTTTAATGTATCTTCCATTATTTTCTCCAACTGTTTCAAGAATATCAGAACCTTTACCATTTTTTCCACAATCTTAAACATATCAGAGCCACTCTCCTTGAAAATTTATCTTATCTTCCTGTTCTGCATGGATTGGTTTCCTCTCTCCCTCTTGGGCAGCTTCATTCCTAGGTTTATTTTAGTCATTTTCCTGTATTGCATCAGCTGTTTTCCATGTCCCATGGTGTATTGCTTTTCTATTTATCCCTCAGTTCGATGGAACATGTCATCGAGAAGTTTCCTTTTTGAAAAGCCCCCCAGCAACTAACTTTTCTAAATCTCTCATGTCTAAAAACATATTTACCTGTCTTCATCTTTTTCTTCATTTTTCCCTATTTTTTAGCCTCTTGTACCTTTATAATTTTTTAATGCTTTTTAAAATTCTTAACACAAATTAATTGTACAAAATAATGTATTTCTTTGTGTATGTTTTCATACACACGTACTTTGATCATATTCACCCTCCCTATTAACTCTCTTTCCCCTCTATCCTGACCCCAGTCTCCGTCTCACCACCACCTTTGACAGGTGATTTGGGTGGTGTGACAGACAGATAAATCTCTCCTATGTCCATTTCTTTTTCATTAGTGAGACAGCATGCCTAGTTTCAGGTAGTGATGTTTCTCCCCCACTAGAGTCTATATTTCCCACCTTGCCTTGCAGTGGTGAACATAATAAGACTAGGCCACGACCAGGGGCTGCAAAGGGAGTTAATGTAGGCAACTCTTGGTTCTATCCCTGAAAAGAAGCTTCCTTCCCCGTTCGCATAGGCTGGAGCTGACATGATGCCTTAGAACATATGGACTAGGATGGCCTCCAGGAGACAGCAGAGCAATTGGACAGAGGGAACTGACTCCCTGGTGTCTTTGTGGAGCTGGGCTGTCTTCCTGGGTCAACCCACATCTGTGCTGCTGCTGGATGGAGAAAAGAACTTGTATTTTATGTGCACCACTGAAACCAGAAAGATGGCATGGATATTTTTGGGTTGCACCAGATTTATCTGCCTCCTTAGCTGAGAATAAAAATCACAGTTGGAAAATACTCTCCTTCATAATGACTAAAATGCAACTTTGCATCCACAAGTTTCCAGAGTCCTTCTGATGACTAGACCTGTGTGTGGACCTGGTTTCTTCTTCGAGAATCTTCTATTTTTCCTCGGCTTTTTAAGATTCCATGACAATGTGCACTGGTAAGGGTCTTTTTAAATTCATTCAGCTGGGCAGTCGGTGGAAAATTTTAATCTGAGAACTCATAGTAAAATGCTTGAATTATACCCATCATCATTTCCTCTACCCCACTTTCTGGTTCAGTTTCTAGAACCCTCTGTACTAGCACTGATGTTTCTCTAATTTTTTTAATGTATCATTTTCTATTTATTTTACTTCCTAACTTTACCTCCTATATCTTTTTATTCTATTTCTGGTAAATTCTTTTGATTTCACCTTGTGATTCTTTTACTGGGGTTATTTTAGGCATAATTTTTTTAATTACCAAAGGGTCATTCTGGTCTTGACAAAGCTGTATTCCTTTTTATGCTTCTTATTCTTGTTTCAGCTCTCATTCTCTGGGGGTGTTAATTATAAGCTACAATATTTAAATTTTCTTATGTTCTTCTATTATCCCTGTACCCTTTGAATTAGTTTTCAAATTCTATTTGTTACAATCTCTCTTACTTATTTTTGAAGAACTTTTCAAATATCTGGTATTCTTGCTGACATATTCATGCTGTTCTGTCAGCGTAGATGTTGTGGTTTAGATCTACAATGTCCCCCCAAAAGTCTTGTGTTCAGAGGTGGAGCTTTTGGAAGATGATTGGGTCATGGGGGCATTACACTCACCGGTGGGCTCAACTACCTGTGAATTCATAGCTAAGTGTGCTGTTCTGCCTTGAACCCTGGTTAGAAGTGGTGGGTCACTGGGGACATGACCCGGAAGGGTATATTTTGTCCCCAGCTCCTTCCTTCCTTGTCTTTCTCTGTATCTCTGCTGCTCTCTGTGCTTCCTGATCACTATGATGTAAGCAGCTTTTCTCCACCAGACCCTTTTCCTGTGCCTTTACTGCCTCGCTGCTGGCTGACAGTAGACTGAACCCACTGAAACCATGAGCCAAAATAAATCTCTACTCTAATTTTTGAGTGTCTCTTTTTTCCCCTAGCAACAGGAAACCTGACTTAAAAAAGTAAACAAGACATACTGAACCTCAGGTTTCCTGTGGAATTCTCCAACATCCACTCAGCCTTCATATTGGGAAGAGTCACCTATTGACTTCCATTGGCCTTTCTCCTCAATCCCTCTAGTTTCCCCATGGAAAGAAACACTCTGCTTCAAAGCCAGAACCCTGGCTACTAGGCTCTGGGTGTAGAGCTTGGAAAAGTGAGATAAAATCCATTACTTCAGTACACAGACCTTTCCTGTCTTACCTTTTTGGGATGCACATCTCATACCAGTCCTGCACTGATTCTGGTATCCTCAACAGATGAATTCAATAATTATGTTTTCCAAGAGAACAAGCCTCAATTCTCCAGTGATGTGAGGCATAGATGATTTTCTGTTTATCTAGAGTAATGAGGAGAACAGGAGTGCCAATTATTCTTTCTGGTTTCCAACTAATGTCCATGCTCACTCCCGGCACCCTGTCTTGGTCGGGGGTGAAATTCCTAGATCTTCCACAGGTCACATTGGCTTCCCTGTCATAGCCTTCCAACTCACAGACCCTTCAGTTGTTGAGACATTCATTCTTTCATATTCCCCAAAACATCTTGGCAGCTCTTGTTTGTTCTGACCTCTTCCCTATATCCTTCATCCTTGGGACAAGGACAGAGCTGATCAATCTATTATTTTTAAAAAAATCCATCAGACTATCTTTTAAGACAAGATTTGAAACTCTACTTGCCTTCTACGATCTTGTTTTGGAAATTTGGAAATGACCTCATTTCTTAGTAGAAGTGATTCTCACAGAATCCGAGTCTGTGAAATCAGAAGCCTCAAGAATCCTGTGCATATAAGTGGCCTCCACAGAGAATCAAAGAAAATTAGAAGCTTCTGGCAGAATGAAGATCACCAGTTGTCTGAAAAATCCAAAGTCTGAAAAGTCATCTCAAGGTGACTGTAAGCAAACAGAAGGGACTCTCCAGCTCCCCTCCTTCACCGGAAATTGTGTGTGTTTTCTTTCCTCATTGTCTTGAGGAGTCGTGGGAGACTTTCTGTTTTCTGGTTCTACCTTTTAAAGTCTAATCAGGTTTGAAGTGGCTATTCTTCACGGAGGTGCTGAAGAAGATCTAATATCAGAAATTGTGGCCAAACAAGTCTGTGGGAAGAACATACATACAGACACGTGCATGCACACGTGTGTGCACACACACACAAACACACACATACATATTTTTCATTACTCAAATTTCTAAAGGCTCTGACGTTAAACGGTTTCTTCCTGGGGAAAGCAGACTTTGTGTTCTTTCCTCACCTCCCTCCCTGACCTTGACTCCTGCACAAGAATGTCAAGGACACAGCCATGAACTGGGTTGACATCAAGAAGCCTCCTCCATCAAAAAATGACAGGGAACAAGTTACACTAGGAAGATTTCTGCCGAAGGGGCTGTGAATCTCTGCTCCTTTCTCGCTAATAAGAGAATTTTACTTCCTTGGGCAAAATGGAACACAGCTGTCAGTTATTCATGACAGAGAAATCATAATATTACTTTAGTTTATCTTCAGCACCCCTCCAACTCTCACTGAGTTATTTTGAGTGTGAACCAGGTTATTTTTGGCACTTTGAATATATTAATCTTTATGAAGAAAAGAGGCAGGAGAACAGAGTATTTAAAACTGCACACCTGGATTAAAATTATAGGTCCCACACTAACTAGCTAAAGCAAATTGAGCATGTTACTTAACCTGTAATATTCACATATTATCTATGAAATATATAATAATAGTATCTTTTTCATAGGACATTGCTGATTAAAGGAAATAATAAATATTTAAACATGTAGGAAGTGCTTAATAAATGTATTCTTTTTATCAGAGAGTTAAAGGCTGTGTGTATGTGTCTGTGTGTGTGTGTGTGTGTGTGTGTGGTTTGGTGTGTTATTTTGCACTGAGGTATTAAATGTTTAAACTGAGGAATATTAGTATGTCCATGCCAGACAGACTTTCTGAGGGCTCCAATCCAATTCTCATTAGATCTTTGCCACACACAACTGTCACTCGAGTAGGGAACATGCTGCCTTCCAGAACAGAGCTTGCTCTGCATCTAAAGGTGGTCTGTGTCATCTTCAGAAAATTTGACAGTTAGAAAATTATTTTGAATGTAAACCAAAATGTGGTTCCCTATCATTAACATCTGTTGATTGAGTAGCCCTTAAGGGCACATGATACAAGACTGAGCTCTACATAGTGGTCATTATAGTACATTTTCTGTTGCTGTAATGAAATACCTGAGGCAGGGTAATTTTATGAAGAAAATATGTTTATTTAGCTTATAGTTTTGAAAGATGAAAAGCTGTCCAAGCAGCTTGGTGTAATAACAAATGCTGGTGAGGATCTCCTTGGCTGTCTCACTTCATGATAGAGGGCAATAGTGGGAGCACATAGAAAACGAAGTGATTAAATAATCAAACAGCAAGTCAGAGAGCAATTCAGAGGTCAGACTCACTCATAAACATTCATTCTGAAGAGAACTCGGGGTCCCATAAGTGTTACCTTAATTCCTTCCTAAGACAACCTTCCCAGTGAGCTCAGGGAACCTCCACCAAGACTCCTGCTTTTCAAAGTTGCCATATCACCACACTGGAGACCAAGCTCCTGACTCACGAGTCTTTGGGGACAAACTGAAACCATGTTCAAATCACAGCCGTGGTTCGCCAGGAATGTGGACACAGATGTCGGTAAGCTTTCTCCTGGCTGGGCTGTCAAGCCATTTCCTCCATGTTCTGTCTCCTGCCTTGGTCTCAGGCCCCTCCCCTCCTGGGCAATATGTTCACAACACTGAGTCACATGTCGTGGTGAAGGGTACCCAGGCCTGAGCGCACTGCTGCAGGAGTGAGCTCACCAAGGCGGAGTGCAGCCCGAGTCTGATGAACTCCAAGCTCTCTGAGCTCCAAAAGGCCATGTGAAAGGAATCTATACTCTGGTCAAAGAAAACTGAGACCCAGATCCAGGAGGCAGTACATTTGAACCAAATGAAATGCTATTGAAGTGGCAAGAACTGCTTATTTTCATCTGCTTTTTAGTTTTTATTTTTTCGCAGTGCTGCAGATTGAACCCAGGGCCTCACACACACTAAGCTTACTCTCCACCTCTGAATAACAACCTTAGTCCCCAGAACTGGTTAATTTAAAAATGGTTCCTACATCTGTCTTATCTCAGTGTTTATTGGAAAAGGTAAAACAGGACAGAATCTTAAAGACACTGGGATTCCCAGATTCTCTTTCCAATTTAACTTTGAGAATTAGTCCCTTGATTAAAATTGGATTCAGATTCAACTCCAGTCTCTCCCCTTCATTGAAGACAAATTTTAGAAGTTTTGTGAAATTTTTGCCTCCTTTAACCTCAGTTCTTTGGATCTCTGGAGTGTAGGCAACAACTGCTACCTCCCATGACTGTGCTGGGGCCATGAGCCAAGATGGTGACAAAGCTGCCTGCACGGGGTCCCTAAAGAGAAGTGTTCTGAAGGGGCTGCCCCTTCCTGCTGTGACTCAATATGGCCTCCACATTAATTCCAATATGGCCTCCACATTAATTCCAGTATGGCCTCCACATTAATTCCAATATGGCCTCCACATTAATTCCTGGTGTCGGAAACTTTGTTACCTGTTAGCTCTTTGTTACCTATTAGAAAACTGGAAAGACTGCTAGGAGAACTGACTGTAAGTAAAATAATTTTGAAATAGGCTTAGGAATCCTAGAATCTATTTCCATCCACCTGACCTTGAGTAAATTCCTGCTCCTGCCAAGGTCTCAGTTTCCTGACTTGTAAAACCAAGAATCTGATTTAAATTGGAAAATTCTTCCCAAATCTGAAACTTTGTGATTCCAGTTTATTCTTTCCCCTTCCAGATTATATCATGGTTTGATGCTTCCTAGAAGTATACTTCAGAGAACTAAATTTTGTTTTAGTTCTAGATACGTGTTGGATCTGACAAAATAGAGTTCCTGGAAGCATTCAAATTCATGGCCCAGACAGCAATTTAAATGATTTCTTCTTACTCTGTGACTTTGGAGCAGAACTTTGGAGCTATACAGTAAGTTAGTATGTGTGTCATTTCTACTTCCCACATAGTGAGAACCTGTTCTAAGAAGGATGAAGGGGCAGATCATTTATCACCCAGTTCACCCTGCCCTGAGTGTATCCAAGTGCTTTCCTCGAGAGCTGCTGAGAGAAAGCGATGCTCTGTACAGCTGTGTAGCACGTATCAAGGGCCACTTGTGCTAACTAGCAAGCTCGCTTCACAAGGTTACCTGAGTTATGGACCCACTGTAACAGCCACACATCCCGACAAAGTGACAAATGGTAAGATGCAAATACAAAAATAAGACTCCAGGTGTGATAAAGAGACACTTCATAGAAGAAGCAGAAATGGCCAATAAATGCACGGTGAAATACTCAACATCACTAACCATTAGAGAAAAGCAAATTAAAACAGCACTGAGATTTCATTTTATCCCAGAAAGAATGGCCATCATCAAGAACTCAAATAATTACAATCACTGGCAAGGGTGCAGGGAAAAGGTAACACTCCTACGTTGTTGGTGGGGAGGTAAACTAGCACAATCACTATGGAAATGATCATGGAGAGTCCTCAAAAAGCTAAAACCAGAAATTCCATTTCACCCAGATGTTTCCCTTCAAAGTATCTTCCTGAAAGAGTTAAAGACACCATATATAGTGATACATGTGTGCTCATGTTAATACCAGCACAATTCATAATAGCAAAATCTTAGAAGCAGCTTGTACATCACCTGATGAATGAATAAAGAAAATGTGGTATTTGTGCATAATGGAGTACTCCTCTGCCATAAAAAAAGATAAACTGAGTCATCAGTAGGAAAATAGTTACATCTTGAGACCACACTGTTACGTGAAATAAATCAGACACACAAGTTTAAATATCACCTGGTTTCTCACCCAGACTGTAATTAAAGAGCAAAATAAAAGATACATAATAGGAAATACAGAGTTCGCTCTTTATTAAAGGGGAAGGGGATCAAGAGATGGAGGGAAGGATGAAGGTGGGGAAGGGGATGCAAAAAGGAATTAAAAGGTGCTACGTACATGGACCAGCTTCATGCAAGGAATACAAACATTATGTACTACAAATATGCACTAATAAAAAAATAAAATAAGAAAATAAAACCCAAGAAAATTATGTTGAAAAAGAATTTTAAAAATGACTTCAATACTTTCATAATACCATGTATTTTGTCTTGTGTTAACATCAGTTATAATAAAATTCGCCATAGTAAACAATTCTACAATTTTCAAAACTATTTTACTTCTAGTAATTCACAATAACCTTGTAAAGTAAATGGCTCATAGAAGGAAAGAGCTGGGCTGAGATTATTTATTACCATTTTTCCAGGTAGAAAAAAAAATGAGTCTAAGTCAAGATACAGTATTTTGCAAACTTTCATAGACAGAAGTGGCAAAATCAAGATTTAAATTCAGTTAATCTGATGGGAAATCTTTTGTTCAATCCAGGAGACCAAGTGGCCTCTCACTGTTATCATCTTGATGCCTACAGAGGTGCTGCATACTGAGAAAGACCAGTGAAAAGAACAACTGGAGGCAATATGATGAGCGTTGGAAACATCAATGACATAGGGATATGTGGGTGTCAGAATGCTAGGGAGGTCGCCACTTACAAAGGGATAAGACGAGGAATACCAGAAATCTTATCAGCATCCCTTGGAAATTAAAAGAAAATGAAAACTTCAAACTTCAGAGGGAAAGGATTTGAACACAGAACTCAATACTCAGCCAAACCTTCTGTCAACCGTGAAAGCACAATTCAGATACTTTGGGAAGAGCAAAAATTTAAGCACTTTGCTGCCTTTACACTCATTGTTGAAGGAGTACTTGCGATATGATCTTCAACAAAAATAGAACTGGAATTTGAGAGAAAGTGTGCGATGGGAATCTAAGATATAGCAGTAACAGAAGTAGCAAAAAATGATGAAGTAAAGAAGATTAGATATCAGACCAGAGAGGATCTATTACATGGGACATTTAGAAGACTGCCCTTGATGTGAGGTATGTGAGTGGCACAGAACATTTCCTTCTGTATGACTTAACCCACGCTTCCAGTTCCACATTGAATAATATTTACATAACCATTACATTATGAATTCTGGTTGTTATTTTTATTTTTAAAATAATCTATTATATAACCACATATAATGTGTTTACAATTACAGAAGAGCATGTAGATGTAATAAATTTAATATAACAATAGTTAACAGGAAAGAAAAATTCAGAGGCAAAAAGCATGTACTGCCATCAAGTTCTTTGTAGGAGAGTCTATAGCTGTCTAAAGGTGATAAATCATTAAACTCAGTTTAGTTATATTACTTAACTTCACAAGGACGACCAATAGAAGATTCAAAAATAATCAAGCTGAAAATTGAGAATTGGAAGGGAAAGAAAAAGTGGGTAGTAATTTGAGTAAATTTCTCAGCCCTCCTACCTGGGAAACAATAGCTTCTGCCAAAAGTCAACAAATCAAAAGGTGGGTACCTAACTATGTTATGTAAAATTATATAACAATACTAGGAAAACCAAGAAGAGAGAATATTGACAGCGACTATCTCCAGGGAGAGGGGCTGGTGATGAAATGAAGGATAATTTTACCTTTATTTTTGTTCTTCTGCACTGTTTGAATATTTTAAAATTCTATGCATGCATTAATTCTATTTTAAACAAAGGAAAATTCATTCTATTTAAGTATCTAGTAACATGTAGATAAAAATTTGGATGATGGTTTGACTAGATACTGGCGTATATTTAAAATTATACAGAGAACAAAAAGGGAAGACTTTTAAAAATCAGGTTTCTCCTTTTATTTCAAAAATAAAACATCATGAACCAAGAGAAAGAAAGTAATCCTCTTAAGGCTACTCCATTGTGCTGACCACACAACTCAGATTAATATTCTGCTGAAGAATATTTGCTTCAAAACCGAATTAAAGAACTTTTCCCCTTTTTCCCATTCTGACGCCTGTTTTATTCCAATAATGTTATATCCAACTATGAACACGTAAGTGGATTAGAATAAGTGTAAAAGTGCCATTGATCTCATTAAGTAATGCATTTCCAATAAAATTTACCAGTTAAAGAATTTTTTTTAAGTAACCAACATTATGCCAACGGGAAGCACCAGTCAGCATCAATATTTTGGTAGTTTTGGCACAATTTTACCATGTTTTCAACCTCCTGATCAAAAAGAGAGTGTGAGTTTGATCATCTCTACCCCTTTCTTCTTGGTTACTTGGCTCTGGAATGGGAGGAGATCGATGCCTACTAATAGCAATGTTTTTCCAAGAGATTGTAAACCACAACGTTTAGACCAATGTGATCAATACTATTTTATGCTTTGCTTATTGCCACAGTATACAGAAGCATCTACACAGACATCGGATGGATTTAACAAAAGTAAATATGTTTAATTTCTTAGGATGCATAGTGACTTGGGCAGAAACTCTAGACCTCCATGACCTACTAAGCCTTTGAATCAGACTGTTTTGTGTGACAGGACATGGCTCTATCAGAGAGCATTCTCCCATTTGCTCCTTGACCAGAAGTGCTGGACAGAGATGTATGTCTGCTCCTGTTTAGCTTTTCCCTTCCTCCATTCTCCATTTCCCTTCCTTCCTCCCTTAGTTTCTTCCTTCCCTTCCTCCCTTCCTCCTTTCCTCTCTTCCTCTCTCCCTTCCTTGGCTCCTCCCTGTCTCCTTCTCTTCCTTCTTTTTTCCTCTTTCTTTCTTTCCTTTCCTTTCCTCCTTCAACCCCTTCTTCTCTTTGGCCTTTCTTCTACTTCTCTTCCTCTCCTCCTTCTTCTCCTTTCTCTCCTTGTCCTCCATTAGCCTCAACAGAGAACTTAGTTTTTTAAAATCTTTTCTCTTCTGAGTTCAGTTCCTCCAAGCTTAAGTGTTCTCTGTCCTATGCCCTGTCCATCTTTGCCTCTGCCTGTGCCAGGTTACCAGGTATCTGATCAGTCTCCACAGTGCCCGTGTGCTTTACCCTCCGTGAGTTTGATCACATGGTTCATTCTGCCCGTACTATGTGCCCACTGACATACTCACTGACAAAAACTCAAATCCTAACCCAACTTCAAGCCCCTAGCTTGTGGATCATCCTCCCCATTAAACCTCCCTGATCTCTCCAAACCTAAACAATCACTCCCTCCTCTGTTGCTATCACTTCAGTGTCTTGTCCTGCCTGTGGCACGTCTCTGTGTACCTTGTGTTAGAGTTATCTATACATAGACCTTAATATTCTACCATTCTCTAGACCCATGCCTGGGTTTCTCTCCCCTCCTTCCTTTTTTGTTACACAATCGTGGTACATCGTAAGTGCTAGATAAATATTTACTGAGTTCTATTGATTTACAAAAGTTTACAGAGCTAGCATGCAAGTTGGAACTGAAACCCAGTTTTCCGAATGCTGCTCCAATGGCCTTTTCTTCAAACTATTTGATCTTGCACAGTGCACCACACACTGAAGAGGCAAGTTAACGTTCTGAACTATACTAGGGAGTCCAGAGGACAGCAAGACCTGCCCCAGCTTGATACCGATTCGAGCTGACAAGGAAAAGCAACCGGTGTGAAACTGTCAATGGATGAAGCCAAACAATAGGATTTGCCACTTTGATGTTCCATACACACTGAAAACATGTCAGATCCCATTAGGCAACTTCAACATCCTTTAAAGAAAGGACAGAAGATACTTAGTTTTTCATCTGTTGTCCTCAGGTGATGGAAACAAGCTGCTATCCATCTCTAGGGCAACCAGAAGTGGTCTGCACTAGAGAAAACGTTCCCAAAGCATTAGGCTCCATACATCCTTTCTGAGGCCACCACAGATCATGTGGCGATTTAAGAGTCTAAAAATTAAGAGGTTAAACTTTTTAATAAACCCAGCTTCAAGGATCAGATTAAAAAAGAAGTCAAACTTTTCACTTCTCATAATAATTATTATTTAACCAAGAAACTTCTGTGCCATTTTTATCCTTAAAAAAAAATCAGAACTATTATCTCAGTCTAAATTAGTGTTAGACTTTCTTTCCTGTCTCATCCTGGACAAGTAATAAACAAAAATCCATCAGCCTAAGCATGTGAACCACTGAAGACCATTTAGCTGAATTTATATTTTTCCGGTTTTATCTTTCATTAAGAAAAACATCTACAGAAACTACATTAATGAGAAATGCTCCCAATCAGATCTGATTCTCTATATCCCGACTATCCCACGTCCTCAAACAGAGCTTTGGTGTAGTCCTCTGTCTTCTGCAATATACACAACCCACTTATACGAGCTGTTTATTACCCAATATAACTCAAGTGTCCTGTTCTATTTGGAAAATTGAGGCTTAAGAGAACAAACACACTGTCAGAAATACACATTGATTTGCACAGTGTAACAAAAAAGTTGTTTTTTTTTTTTTTTTTACTTAAGACATCTTAAGAAAAATAAGTCCAAGTACTTCTTGTAAGAGCAATCTTGAGTCTTTGTATAATAGACAACATTTAGAATTCTAGATATGTGTAATCATGTTGATCTTGCAAAGAGGCAGAGTGCTGCACACATGAGGGATAAAGGCACAGGAATAGCCTTTAAACTGATGTGACACGTAGAATGCTTATGACTTGTTTCTCATCCACCTCTCTTTGTTTATTCAACCAAGTCACTTTTCTCTTCTTTTATATGAAATATCACCCTCTTTGAAATTAGTGTCTCTTCTACAGTGTTACTGCTGCGGGCAATACACAAATGTTTCCTGGAAAACATAAACCTTCTCTAAGCAGAGGGGAAAAGCAAAAACCCTTTGAGACTTTGCAGTGTGTTAAATAGTCACCCCCAAAGTAACTATTCAAAAGGATATATCTGAGTCGTAACCTGTGAATGTGAACTTATTTGGAAGCAGGATCTTTGAACAGGTCCTTCAGTTAAGGATGTCAGGAAGAGATTACCCTGGATTTAGAGTGGGCTATAAATCTGATGATTAGTGTGCTCAAAGAGAGCAAAGGAAGGTTTGAGACCCAGACACAGGAGAAGACAATGTGAAGAATGGGTACAAAAATTGGAGTGATGCAACTACAAGCCAAATATCAAGGATTAAAGGAAAACCACAGAAGCTAAGAAAGAGATGAGGACCTGATTCTTACTCAGAGTCTCCAAAATATCTGCTTCTGTTGCACCCTGATTTCAGATTTCTGGACTTCAAAATTGTGAAAGAATAGGTTTGTGGTACAGTGTGAGGGTGATCCCAGGGAATTAAGAGACACCGCAATAGGTGCCTGGACAGAAATGTTGGCTCCATACAGAAAAAAGGAGTGGATGTACCTGTATCTGTGTAGGATAGAATCATTATTATGACCTCAAAGCCTCCTCCTCCATTATGAGAATGGTAGGTGAAAGGAGTAGTCAATAAATATTTATTCCATTCATGAATAAATTCCTTCATCAGAAAACTAGCAGTGTGTGTGCTGCATGGATACGTGTCAGTTACAGCTGCGGGTAGACCCAGATTGGCTACAAATCTTCCTGAGCTCAGAAGTGAAGTGATTTTTCGGTCGTGTTTCCCGATCTCTACTGGGGATATGAAGAAGGAGAAGCCAACATAGTCCTCTCCTTAAACACTCTTCTGATGCCCTCCCCTTCTAGTCAAAAGGAGTCTCTATCTTTGACCTCCCGGTTCTTCTTGGTTGCCTTGCCTTAGAGTCGATTGCATATGAAAAGTCTCTTTTGATAGCAAACCAAGCAAGTAGAGGGCAATTCTGTCTCATGAAAAGCGGCTGAATTTTAAACTAGGACATATAAAATTTCTTCCCATTCTGACCTGAAGCAAACTACTTTCCCTCGGTGCTTCAGGCACTTCTGTAAAATAGCAATAAAAATCCCTGTCAGACATCCCTCACAACCTTTATGGCAGTTGTAAATACAATAACTGAAGAGAAAGTATTGCCAAAGAGACTGTGCAACAGAAAGAGTAAAACCCGGAAATGACAGTCCACAGTAAAAACAAGCATAAAAGCTTGTTCATCTTTTCACCCCTCAAAACACATCTTACTCCAGAGAGCATCTCATTAAATGTCTCTGGCATGCACAAGACATGGCCAGATGCAGCAAGGCCCTCGCTCAGATACGACCAGGAGGCCACAGAGAGTTTTTTAAAGGCCCCCTAAAACAAACTCATGCACCAATTAGACAACCAGACTCTTCCTAACCCCATAAAGGACACCCGAGTGAATAATACAATGCTGAACTTCTACTTGTGAAGGGACGAGAGCAGCCCCATCCCTGTGCAAACAGAGCCCCCAGGCCACGGTCAGCCTGTCCACGAGGCCAAGACTCCACTTCTTCTTTCAATTTCAGACTCTACACATTGTTAGCATCTCACATTTTGGCATTTTCTCATTATAGAATCATAACGAGGTACTTTATTTCTTATTTGTGGATAAATGCTAACTGGATTCTGAATTAATGTAGAATTTGGGGGCTTTTTACTTTCCCCATCAAAGTTCCTATTCTTACTCTATTTCAAGGCGTTGCCAAGATCTTGTTCTTACAACATGATTCGGTTAATTTATGGAGCATCTAGACTGAGCTTCTCTGGTTATCAGGCAAGCTTGGGAAATTTTACTGAATCTCTGATAAGATATAACCTTAAAGATATTTGCAGGCGTTCTTAATAAGAAGTATATAGACTCCTAAAGCTTACATATGGGTTTTAGGACTGTGTTAAGCCCCCTAAATTGTTGGAACAATTGCATGTATGTGTGGTATAGAGGAGGAAATAACCTCCAGTAGATCTAGAGCCGGTTAAGAATTACTGGCCCTTTCAGCTTTCTCACATGAAATATTACTAGTATGCTACTATAATTACTACTAGATTATTTATGATTTTCTAAGCCTTTTGTAGGTGCCTAAATTATCTCACAATAACCTTCCAACTGAGATCTGTTTATTATCATTATTAACGTAGCTATTTAAATGGTATAACTTGGCTCAGTTCAGTTCAGCTGAACCTGGCTGAGGTCATGCTTTTTCTAAGATGGGAAACTCTACAGCAGTAATTCTCACAGAATTTTTGCATCTTAATTTTTCTGCAATGCTGTTTAACAAAGTGAACACCTTACCTTGAGTTGCTGGTCTCTAAATGGAATTGAAGGCCATCCCTTAATCTCCACCGGAAGTCGGGTCAAGGTTCTGCCTTGATGGGTGGTCCATTGCTTTAGGTCTGAGTCTAGCAGGGTGAGAAGGGAGGGTTGCTGATCTGTTGAGCGTGATGGACCAGTCTGGCTGCAGCTCCGTGAAGGAACGCCAGAGCAGACTGTTGGTCTAGCCCTTCTACCAAGTGAGAACTGAGACCCGGGAAGCAGGAGTGCTGCACCCCAAAACCCTGGTTAGTCTGGAGCATAAAGTAGAGGAACGTGTAAACATAAAACTAGAAACGGGAGGCAAAGGTTCTAGCCCAGCTTCTGCCTGCTGGGTGATTGGAAAAATCTTCTTGCTTTTCTGTTTCTCACTTCCCTTATCAGAAAATAGAGGAGACTGAATCATGTGATTTCAAGGTCACCTTTGACTTCTCTGTAGCAAGGTCATTTACTCTACTTCTGTTTTTCATATACAGTAGTACCTCAGTTCAGGAACTTAATTCATTCCATGATTCTGGGGAGAATGGCTGAGCTGGTGTTTCTCACCCAAGGTGGCAGAGTTCACAAACTGGAGCAAAATTTTCCTGAACACTCCTGTTCAAGAACCAAATTGCTCACAAACAGAAGCGTTTGTGAACTGTGGTATTACTGTATTTTGAACATACATTACAAAAGTGCAAAGTATTAGAATAATAAAACAAATCTCATGTAGACTTTGAAGTCACAAACAAAATCTGGGAGGATATTTTATTTATACAACTTCTGTTTTATTAAAAGGCACATAGAAACTTAATAGAAGCCATTATTGATAAAATCATCAGAAAAATAGCAGGGCGTCTCCAAGGTAGGCAATTTATGACGATGAATTATCAACAAGGTTGTCTCCTGTCCATTCAAAAAGCTTTCTGACTGCTTGCTTTCCATTTCCAAAGCTTCCAACTCAAATAGCTCTTTGCAGAAAGAGCTGCACTAGACAAGTTAATAGAACTGTCTTATGATGCCTGGCACTCACCACCACCCCTTTCCTGGTCTCCGACTTCAATACCTTTAATGCTGCTGTGAGGAAAGGGAATAGCTCCTTCTCAGGCATTTGCAGTGTGCCAAGCACTGTGGAAGGTGTTTAATACATGCCATCCCTTGTGATACTCCAAACAACCTTGTGATGTAGTTTTTAAGATTCCCATTTTATTCGTGAGAATACCAACCCCTAGAAAGGTTAAGTAGATCACAAAGTTTAAAAGGACTGAAACTGGAGTTAGAAAGTATGATTGTAGCCTCCCAGTTCACCCAAAACTAAATACAACTGACACTCAGACATGCTTCTCAGTCTTCAGAGAAGACTTCTAGGAAGACGTCTAGGAAGAGCTGGTGTGAACAGAGTGCTTGCTTTAACTCTCTCAAGTGCGGTAAAAATCACATAGGTCCCCTGAAGAATGGAAACTTCCAGCAGACCTCAGAAGGTTAGTCCCCCAACATGCAGGCTGAAAGGAAGCCAAATACATACTTTCCAAATTTTGTAACTTATTTCCAGAGCTCCAAAATAGTTCTGGTTCCCAGAGATGGTGGGGAACTTTTTACGCCCCACCAAACTTTTCAGTACATTCCGTATTTTGGATAGTGTTATGGTTTACCTCTGGGGTCTCCCCCCAGAGCCTCCTATGCCTGGAAGGTGATTGGATCTTGGTGGCTCTGCAGTTTACTTACTATTAGGAGGTGTGGTCTGGTTGCAGGTAGGTCACTAGGGTGTGACCCGGAAGGATATATCTCCTTCCCCACCTCCTCTCTTCACTCTCTGCTTCCTGGTCACCATGACATGAGCGGCTTTGCTTCCTTGTGCCCCTTTGCTATTCTGTTTCTGTCTTGGAGCCAACCAGTTCTGGGCTGGCTCCAGCCTCTAAAAACTGTGAGCCTGGCTGGAGCCTCTAAAAACTGTGAGCCCAAATAAACCTCTCCCTTTAAATTCTGGATGTTAGAGTACTTTCTCCCAGCAACTGGAAAGTGACTAAGACAGATGATCTATATTTTTGAGCACTTTCTATGTTTTGGGTGCTTTGCTAAGTATTTTTTGTATTTAACCTCATTTAATTTCCATATTATAAATGAGTAAACTTAAAGAGGTTAAGTATCCATGGTCACAAAAGTGGCAAAGAATGAGCGTTCTCTATACAATATCCACTCTACCTTCCTCTTTTGTAAAGGACATAAGTTTTTTAGGGCAGTAAAACGCCAAGCTAAAAACTGTATTTCCCAACCCTGTATAAATAAGGTAGGCATGTGACATAGTCTTTTGAAGGAGACTGAGCCCATAAAGCTCTTTAAAAGAGTTTGAATCAGTTATCACACGTTATTACAGGATCATTTATCTCCACGTTTTCTAATTATAACAAGACTATGATGGCTGGTGCCCCTGAAGTCCTCTAAAACTGCGATGGGCCATACACACACAAGGGATTGCTGAGTAGCATACAAAGAGCGGAAGTCACCACTGACATTTATGTGTAATGAGCCAGCAGTAGACTCACTGCCTCCACATTTGCCATTGTTTATAGAAAAGTAGAGCTATGTATGTTATAAATGCAGCCACTTTTGTTTGTTTTTCTCTTATTTTTAATAGAAACCATTCCCAGATAAAACACACTGAAATGGGTCAGTGGTAAAATATTCCTTGGTAGTGTCTGTCTCCAAAATTCATAGCTATAAGGATCTCTCCTTGAAGATCTGGGAGTGAGGAGACAGGCCAGTCATATGAAGCAGAAATAGGAAAGTGAAGTGTCAAGTATGGGAACCGAGTCCCCAACCAGGACTCTGTTCTGGTTTGGCCACTAAGTGGTAATGATCTTGAGGAAATCACGTCCTGTCTTTGGGACTCAGCTTTTTCATCTTTACAATAAGTTTGGTCAGGAAGGCTGTGTAATCTCAATACGGAGAGACTGCTAGTCTCTAGACCCCATTAAGCAGGGAGCCTCACACCCACAGTGGTCAGAAATAAGGTTCCTGGAGACTGTGTTCAATCAGAGACCAATGCTCCTACGACAGTCTTGCCCCTTCCGCCATTCCCTTCACAACAAGGAGATGCATGTGGAGTCTTCTCCTCGTGTGTGTGACATTCTCCCCGTGTGTGTGACGTTCTCCCCATGTGTGTGACGTTCTCCCCATGTTTGACATCCTCCTAATGTGTGTGAAATCTTCCCCACGTGCACAAAATCCTCCTCACTTCCACTCAGGTGTCACCATTTGTTTCCCACACGGTTGCACAAAAGTCCAGCCAAAGCTAGTAAATTAGATGGTTCCACTCACATCAGGCTATAAAATAGCCTTTTCTAGCTGAGGAGTCCAAAGAACTTGACAAAGTCTCATTTTCTTTCTCAAGTGTTCCAAGAAATTTATAGCTATTTCACTTTCAAATATTTATTGCCAGCAGGCACTTGGAGATTTTTGAGCTTTGAGTTCCCTTTACGGAATGAGGCAGTTTACAACAACACAAAAGTATAAAACAATTGTATGCAGATTGTAGGAAAAATAAAAACAACACAAAACAGAACCAAACAGAACAAAGCTCGACATCCTCCTATCAGCACACTTGATGTATGCCACATGGTCTTACGCCATTGACAGAAAAAGCCACAAACTTGTTTGTCAACTTCCTTGCCACTCAGGCAAATATGGTCATAATTTCAGAGATACTAACTTTCTGAAAGCCATGGTTACCCAACAAATCTATAGCCAAATCAGCCATAAAATGTAGAATTTGGACCGTTTTCTCAGCCCTCGATTCTACCCCCAGCGAGCCCCCTGCCAACCTCCCATAGACAGGGGAGCTGAAAGACAAACCGTCCCTAATGTCTGGGACATCAGAATCGTTCACCCAACAAACACCGAGCAGGTCAAGCCATCAGAGACTGAGGTTGTTTGCAGAACTCTCTGCCTCAGCCAGTGTGGGCAGCCGAACAATGACAAGCTATGTGAAGAACAGAGGCAGAGGGCCAGCGCATAGCTCAGCGATGCAGTGCCTTCCTAGCATGTGTGAGGCCCTGGGCTCAATCCTTAGCACTGCGAAAAATATTTTTAAAAGGAGGCAGAGGGATAGGTGTTTAGAAATGCCACAGTGAAGAATATCACAGAGAGGATAGCTGTTGGTGCTGTGTGAGGACTGTTTGAGGAAAGCCATTAGAGTCTAGACGAGGATTTGTGGACCGGCAGCCTAACGCTGCTGCCGTTAGCTTTGTGGGATTCTTCTTACCACGAATCCGTTCTCAACATGCAAGCTTCTGATTGAGAGTTAGCCTGGGAGGGGGTTCCCCCTGGAATTTTGTGGTCCAGAGGCTGTGGTCCTTTACTGAGAATCCACAGTTGTATACGTCAACCTTATGAGTTGGGCTAGTGTGAATCTGTCCTGGGACAATACTTTGAGTACTAATAAACTCAGGTCTGAGTCTGTATAACTGAGGGCCAGACAGCAGACCACAGCTAATCCTCTGAGGGAAAGAACATGTCATTTCATTGTTCTTGGACAATAACTAGCCCGTGCTTCCCCTGGTCTCTCCTCTCCTCTGGTCTCATGTTTGAACGTGCACAGGAATAAGCATGAAGAAAGCCAAAGCTCCTTGGCAATCTTTGGCATTCTTGTTTCTCCTCCTTGTGTGGGTAGCCCCCACACACTACCTTGGGTCTGGCTACCAGGGGTACACGCTTCTTCTAAAAACTTGTGCCTACCTCAGTTCTTGCATATTGATGTAAAAAATCATTACATCTCAAACAACCAAATTGCTAGTGCTTTACATTTATTACGCACATTACCCACAGGCAAATTTGAAAATTATAGCTCTTCTTGGTGTTTTATACTAGATTTCAAACAGCCCAGCGCAGCGTGAAACCATGGGGAGCTAAAATGAGGATGGAGGCGGAAGGTAGAAAAGGATTGACTTTATCTTCTGATTAGTTGCGATGAAAAATGATTTGAGAGACACAAATAGAATGACAATAACATGGGTCATTGGCCTGATTGCCTGTTGTTCATAAACACATAATAGTGTTGCAGAGAACTTAGGTAGCTTAAATTGGCTTGCAATGACCAAACAGGACTGGCAGGGCTGTTTTCAATTGGAGTTTTAAACACATCCCTAAGCTAATATAAATGCCAACAAAACACTGAAAAATAAGGAAAATAAATGAAGAATTCACAGTATACTCACAAGCTCCTCTCCCATCTTCTTATTTTGCAAACATTTACCTGGGTGTTCCACCTTTCCTATTGTTGGCAGTCTGAGCGAGGGGCTGGGTCTCTTTCATCCACTTCCCTTGCAACATTAGCTTCATCCACTCAACTTTCAGATGCTTAGAAGAAATGGAGAAAGAAGAGGGAGGAGAGAGTGTGGTGTAACAAGACTCCATCATGTATTTAAAACACTTTACAGTTTCTCAAATGATTTCGCAGGTGTGATCCCATCTGGACTGCCCAAAGCCCTGTGAGACTCACCAGAACTGTTACCCGCCGCTTAGGACAGAGATGTCTTTACCTCTGCAGGCATTAACTTTCATAGATCTTCTCTAAATGGGAATTATATTGGTCTTTACCCAATAAAGCTGCCACGAGGATTAAATGTCATGAAAGAATTAATGCATGTGGAAGCCCTCGTAACAGAGCAAGGACACCCTACATATGTTTGCTGTTACCATCTGGTTTAATCTGGACTCAAGGGAATAGGATCTAAGTGGTCTGCTCTCCCATTCAGGGTCCCCACGACACCTTTAGGGCACTGGCCTGCCACAGACTAGGGTCCGTGCAAGCCACCTCCTGTTGTGGCCCTCCATACCCTTACCTGTGTCACGAATATCTGGAGTAGACCTTGTCCAAGAGCACTGTCTACCATTGCCAGCTCTGCAGACACCGTCTCCCACCTTCCCAAACAACTCCTCTTGCTCCTCCAGCCTTTGTCTCTTCCCTCTCAGAAGAGACAGACAGCCTTCTGCTCCCAAGGCCTGAAGCCATTCCAAATTTTATCAAGTAGCCATTCGCTCCCCACTTGGAGGTGGACAAATAAACTCTCGAATGGGAAGAAATGTCTGTGCATGCTGTCTACTGGGGGACGGCATTAGACCAGGTGCATCAGGTCAGACAGGCTCATGGCCTGACCACCTGGGCACAGTCCCAATGTTGACGCCAGGTCACCTGGCCCCAGAGCCAGAAGGAGGAAGGCATAGCAAATGCGAGCAAGCCCCATACATTGCCACACTCACCAGAGCTGCTGTGTGTGCTGTCTATGCTGTGAACTCTTCTTCTGGTTCTGAAAAGGTTAAAAACAAGAAAAAAGTAAGACTATTAGACAAAAGGCAAACTCCATGTCGTAGAGAATCTGAACACGAGTTTGTGGATTTACTCTAGCGTAATGGAGCCCTTTCTCCATTCTCTCACCCAGTCATCCTTGTGGCCGGCTGTCGTCAGATGCCACGTCTCACTGGGGCCCTCTCAGGGAAAGCGTCTCTTCTCTGTGAATGAACTCCCACATTTTTCTCCCCTTTTTGGAACATTTGGCTCTTTCTATCTTGTTACGAGTTGTTAGTCTATATGTCTTATCTTCTTGATTTCAAACATCACCCTATACTGCAGAATTAACCTAGGTCTCTTGAGTGACAAGGCAGCCCCTTCTACGTGCACTTACCTCATTTGCTCTTCGCTATTTGCTAACCTGCCAGGCCCCAGCTGCTTCCTCTTTCACCACTGCTGAATTCCATTAGGCCAGAGAAGGTGTTTTTCATTCTCGTGGGCCCAAAGCCTCAAGCCGTGTTCATAATCATTAACTGAATTCTGTGAGATCAGCGATTGAGGGTTAGTCATCTCCAAATGTTCCCGGCACATAGAAACTAATTTATTATTTGTTAATAGAATGGAAAATCTGAACCAGTGAAGATTTCTAAGGAAGTAAACCTTCATTATTTTTCAAATTTATATAATAAGTTTATATAACAATGGCTATCAAGGAGTACAACACATGAGTGAGAGGAGGGGCTCTTGGAAAAGTTTTGATTCAGTGTAGTCATGGTCTCAAAAACCTGTTAGTTGTAAAATTACCAGTCCTTGAAGGTTTGTTTGTTTGTTTTGTTGGTTTAGTTTTGGTTCAGCAATACTGGGTAATAAACCTAGGGCTGTAGTACTGAGCTACATTTTCAGCCTTTGAAAAAGGTATTTTCATTTTTTTATTTTGTGACAGGGTCTTGCTAAGTTACTTAATTTCCCAGGCTAGGCTGGAACTTGTGATCCTTCTGCCTCAGCCCCACAGAGTGCTGGAATTACAAATGTGTGCCACCACACCTGGCTAAGTCCTCAAAGTATTTAAGTCGTAGACTGGGGGTGATATTTGAGCCCTGTATTTTGTTCAACACACGCCTAGCCCTGAACACCTAGCCTACATAGAAACACCTTTAGGAATAAGAAAAACATAAATTTCTTAAGCATCACACTCAAATTTTAGGCTACTACATTATAAAGTCTTCCTTGTATCATTCAGTCAGTAAAGACAATGATTAAAAGGACTTTGTGGCCCAAATATAAAGGCAAATAAGACCAAAAACCCCCCACAAGGTGCAAAAGCTAACATACACGGCATGAACAGACCCACGAAAATGTGCAGGGGTGTAAGTGAATGGAAGAAAATGCATTGAAAGTATAATCCATGCCTTCATTTCTTTACCAAGCATCACTGAGGTCCTAGTGCTGTGGGGATTCTAAGTGCCATGGATTTCACATGAGTAGGATAGACCAGCCCTCATAGCTGGGCTGTGGTGCTGGAATTGGGGTGACTGTTGTTTATTATCTCTGTATCCTGTAATTCCCTTCCTAGGTTTACACTAATAATTAAACCCTATAAAACCTAAGAAGTCCTTCCTTTATTAAAATCACATGAAAAGAATCTTCTGTTTCTTGAATTCCGGAGACTTTAGAAAGTGTATTGTGCCAATTGCTCTTCACCTGGAGAAAATGCTGAGCTTCTATTAAGGAAGAAATTATTAATTGTGTCAATGTGAGTGTGATATGTCCACAATGATCTTACCCATGAGGCAAGTTCTCAAAGAATAAAACAGCTACACAGTTGTCAAGCTGGGAAGGATTTTCCAATTTTTATCTATATTACCTCAGTTAAGAGCAGAGCTAGCTTAAGAAATCCCAGAATATTATTACAATAAAACTTCAGAATAATTTGAACCCTCCAGCAATGTCCACGACAACGTTCATCTGACACCATTTGGAAGTCCTCTAAGGATGAATCACACCATGGACTGGATGAAATTATTGCAAAAGAGAAGTTCGGTTCATTAAAATTTCCATTAATAGCTCATGGTGGGTAATTCTACATCTCGAATGACTTTTCCTCCGTGTTTAGTTTCCTCTAAAGGAACCGAGTTGTGGTGTGCATGAGCATTTGGCCCCATCAGTTATACAAAGTAGTCAGCGTTATCCTGGATTTTTGTCCTCCCCGTAACACAGCAGTAAACAATCAGCAGCAGCTCCCCCATGAAAGGCTTACAAGAAGGCAATTAGCAGTCAAGCTGGAGTCACTTTATCCAGACAGACAGCGCAGAGTTTGAAGAAGTCTGATGAAACAGGCTTGCTGAAAATTCATGAAAATCAATAAAAATGTTATGCAAATTTTAAATTCACCAGTTATGGAATTCATTCAAACATCGTTACTGACCCAGTCTGACAGCTTCAAAACTGGATTTTTCTGGCGATTGTTAAAGTGAATAAAACATCCCCCATGGTAGCTAGCTGCTTTCAAAACCTCGATAGCCCAGATTCTCACAGCAGCTCAGCGTCAGAACCAAGAGCGTTCTTTGGTAGGGAAGACTTTTAGAGAGACAACGCAGATAGCAAAGAGAGAGAGATTTTCTCCCCATGGGCCGATGAGATTTGTAACATCATCTTCATTCACAAAGGAATCCTTGCTGACAACCACAGTGTGTTTCAGAGTCCTGTTTCAGAGTTCATAAAATTTCCGCCACCCCAGGCTGTTGCCACCACTTTCTACTGCATTACAAGATGCAAGGTGGCTGGATAAGATCGTAGCATTCCTTAGCAAACACGCTTATCACGGACAGGGGGCAGCAAAAGTCGAGGGCTCATCTACCTGAAATGTGTTTTCTTCAATGTGGGGTGGTGTTTTTTCTTTACAAATTTATTTTTTATCCAATGCCAATTTCTTGCCTCAACTGTTTTATTAAAAATGATTACTGTAATAACTCACTCATACTTGCATAGGAAAGCTCTCAACCTATTTGGAAATTAAATAACTATTTCCTATTGATGGCATTTCCTTTGAAATGAAAGTTCCCAAAATGGATGTTCCTGTGAGGGTTCTAACTCATAAGAATCGAGGAAAGTATTAATTCTCCTTTTGCCATTTATAGTAAGAGTGTCTATACTGTTGAGCAAGTCATGCACAAGAGTCCTGAGGAATAGCTGTAACCAGTGTCTACACTTCTTGAGGAAGGTCTGGAGAGAATCAAGAGGGCAAAGATCAAATCTATTCCACAGGAGTCAGGACAAATGGTCGTCTTTCTCAGACTTGCTCCAAAATTGATCTGCACTGTGAAAACAGCAGAACATCTGACACTTGAAATAAATCTCTTATTAAGCCAAATTGGCTTTCTGGTTGTCCGTGTAGCAAGTTTTTAGCCTCTTACTTGATCTTCTAGACTCAAGCAAAAAAGACTCTTGCACCTGCAGGGGCAGGGATCCCCGTAGGTAGGGAAAGAGAGTACAAAGGCCTCACTGAGCTTTATTAAGATCAGTAAGGAAACTTACCAAAAGCAGTTTCTGCCTGTACCATTAAATGCAGCTTCTGCCTTCACAGGTAGACTCTGCAGCAGTTAGAGTAATTGGAAAGACAATGGAGGAAAAGGCTGACTAGAGGGGAGCAGCACCAAGCAACACTGTTACCAGGAAGGCCAGCCTCTCCTCACCCACCTCACAATACAAGCTGATAGGAGACAGCCATCTAAAGAGTCTTATTTAGTGCATAAGACACACACACACACACACACACACACACACACAAAGGAGACAGCCACCTAAAGACTCTTATTTCGTATATAAGACACACACACACACATACACACAAACCTACGCACATACACATGTATGTTCTCATTTTAACATCAAAATAGTATTACACCAGATACACACATATACAAATGTCCCTTTTACTTAATCATTAAGTGAGCTGCCTTCCTATAGGCCCTCCTCCTTCACTTATTCATTACAAAGAAACAAGAAGCCAAATGGCCAGAAGGCCCAGGTTAGTCTCAAAGACAGTCACAGGCCACAGATCAGATATCCACAAGCGCCCACCTGGGTGACGGGGAAGACACTAGCCCCTGATAAAAGGAGCCAGGGATAAGTCCTCCTGGGCTCTCAGCTCTGAAACCCCCCTACCACCTCATGGTAGCTGTCTGTCTTCTTCCTCTTCCATCTTTTTCCCCAAATAAACTGTTTTTTGTTATACTAAACTTTGCCTTCTTTTAGTTCTTTGCTGGTGTGGGGTTTAGGATGGCTGGAGCTGTGTCCTCAGCAGAGCAGTGGCGTGGCATGACAAGGCGTGGTGAACTGTCCACTCCTGGACGTAACATTTTGTTGTGCTGGTCGGGAACATGGTCAGGTTTTGCCTCTAATTCTTTATTGGACTGAGTCTTACGATCCTGTGGACTAGTCACAACAGAAAAGTGGTCCTCGCTCACCAGATGTGACATCTACAGAGATTCAGAGAACAAACAAGAGATTTGGATAGCGTAAGTGACCAGCCCTGGGGTCTTGGGTCACAGACTAGCCGGGATCAACCCTCCAGGCTGGCCCTATACACAGTGGGCTATAGGAACTCCAGCTTCCAATGAGTGCATATTTCATTTTTCCAGCGAGCTCAGCGTTAGCAGCTCTGCTAGTTTGGGACTAGAGCCAAAAAGTACTGTTACAGCGCCCCGTTTTAGACTTTGAAACTTTTACTGTAAACCTGTAAAATGCAATGCAATGATTTTTTTTTTTTTATTTTATGAGTCTTCAGACAGCTCAGGCTTTTATCTGTCCCTTATAGAATTCAAACAGTGGTTACTCTGCCAGCTGGTTAAACATTCTCGGAGCAGCTGCCACTCTCTAAAGCAGAGGACGGGTTTCTCTGGCACACCTCCTGGTTAATCCTCCACTGACGCCAGTGGGAATGTTGGCCACACAGGTCGCTGGATTTCGGAGACAAATCTCTGGTTGCGTGGAGCCAGTAAAAGCTGAGAGGACAAGTGAGGAGTCATGGCCAGGCACCTCCCTGCTGGACACTCAAAGGTTCCTCAGTGGATGCTGGATTCCAACAGCCCGACTAGGTAACCAGCAGACAAATCACCTGTCTCTCGTCCCTACCTATACTACTCAGTGAGGTGAGAGGTAACTCTTATCAGAGGTCTCCTGGTATCTTCTGTCTCGGAGTGAGCAAAGAGTACCATGCAAGAGAGAAAATTCAGTGGTTCACTTCTCAGCCAGGACCCAGGCTCATTAGGACTTGTAATTCCCTGAGTCTTGATTTCCCACTTTGGGAAACAGGATTCTCATTCTCGGCATGCCCATTGTACCATGTTACAATAAGGCACAAATACACTAATAAACACAAAGGAAAGTGATATAAACTTAAAGTGCTCCCAGGTAACCAAAATCAAACTTTATTACAGCACGTTGTCTTATAATTTACTTTCATACATGTCTGTCTCCATAATGCGAGGTCGAGGCTTATCGGTTTCCATGCCAAATTAACAGGGCATTTCTGTTAATCTCTTTAAAAGGTTTAGAATTGTATGATACCAGATAATGTACAAAGGAGAAAAACATGAAAATTCAGCTTCACTCATAGAGAACAGAGATCCAAATGTTTCATTGCATGATATCACTTTTTGAATAACACGAATATTGGTCATACTATCACTACTAGCCTCAGGCAGGGTTGTCAGCCTTCACCATGGCCCACCAGGAAGTAATAGGGCAGCTCATGTACACACACACACACACACACACACACACACACACGTATATATAGCCTCTCCAAGGCACAGAGAGAGAGGAAACAGAGACAGAAACACAGAGAGAAAGTGTTGAAGATTAAATAAATCAGGAGAAAAACAAGGCAGAGAATGCATCACAGTAAAATAAAGAGGGATGTTGTTGTTTTTGTTGCTGCTGTTGTTGTGAAAGTAAATAAATCAGGAAAATGGAAAGAAGGGAAGAAATTTAAAAATAAGGGGAATCTGGGGTAGAATTAGCATGCACAAATCATTCCCTAATGCTCTATGTAATGTGCTATAATGCCAAAGGCCTGTGCCTTCATCTGCAGCTTCCTGATATGTCTGTTTTCAGAGAAGGACACCATAGTAACACAATCCACAGATCTCGACCCATATCTATGAGAGGAACACTCAAGCTTCTAGACGTAGCACAACATATTCCAGAATTGAGAGTTGCAAACTTCTATCTGTGGGCCTCTGTAATGGGCACATTGTTATGAATAATATCCACACACTTCCAATAAATAAAATGCTTCGACCATACCAGGTGTCAGACAAAGCAGTTCTACGAGTGGTCAAAATCATTCTTTAAATCAGAAGATCTGTAGTCCTAGTGCCTAGGAGTATCCAAAGCACTTACTATATTAAAATGTGGATTGGTTTGAGTGTTTACCTCTGAGAAAGAGGATTAATACTATTTATCCTGATAGAATTTCTAGGGAAAAAAATTTAAATACCTGGTATATAGTAGGCACTCAAAATCAGCAGGCTACTCTCCCTGTGCAGTTGTCCAAGAAATTTGAGGAGAGTCCGTGCAGTACCTGTCATAAATGGAAGCCTATTTTATAGTACAACTTTGACCCAAACCCTAAGCATGAAGTTGGCTGATCCAAAATTAGATTTCCAGTACACATTCTTTGATTTAACCATTCTTGAATGAGTGCATTCCATTAAGAGTTAACTTACACCAAGTGGTTTAGTGGCCCAGCTCTTGTTCTACTCTCTTTTCATCTGCTCAGCAAGACTGCAGGCAGTAACTACTACATGAATATATTCTGCATTTTGAAAAGAAACACACACACACACACACACACACACACACACACACACACACAAAACCAACCACCCCTGGAAATGGCTCTTCAAGGAAGCCTCAGACTTCTGCAGCAGCCAAGCATCCCCGTGTGAGGCCCCACAGAGTTCATGAATTCCAGACACTTCTAAGAAATTATCTGTTTTGCTGGACTCTCGCTGAGATCAATCATCCCCTCAGCGGTTGGTGCCAATTAAGAGCTAGTGTGATGCAAAAAGGATATTTTTAAACTCTGTTTGACACCAAGTATTTCTCTGCCCTCTACCCACCTTTCTTTTTCCTTCCCTCTAACTACCCTACAACCGTATTTTCAGTCACTTTCTTCTGTAATGGTGCCGCTACTCTAGAGGTCCCAGAATGTAACACAGCTAATTGCATCTGTTTCTTTTCTGCCGAAAAACACTGTTTATCTAGTGATTTCCCAACATCTCATGTGATCTCCGACAACTTGTTACAGAATGCTACTCAGAGCATATCGCCGCTTCAGCTTCCTGTCGCCCTTTGTCTGTCCCACGCCCCCAGTGTGTCTTCACACAGCTGCCAAAGTTACCTGCTAAAGACCAAGCTGAACCATGTCATTCCTCTGCTGAAAATAAATCCCTGCTCCTCTTCATTGCCTGGAGGGCAAAGCCCCTCCAAGGGCCTTGTCTCTTACTTCTCTGCCTTTCCCGCCCATTTTTGCAATTCCCTGAACATGTAAGTGACTTTTCTTCCTATACTTCTCAGTCTGTAAATTCCTTCTATGATCCCAATCATCCAAATAGCTAACACATGTGCATTCTTTATGGCACGGCTCAGCCCTGTCCTGTCCAGGAAGCCTTATCCATGGCCTGGAGATAATTCAGGTGCTATATTGCTGCATACCAGTACCTGCTTCTAGCATAGCATTTATTAGATTGTAATATCATAGCTGGTTCACATGGCTTTTTGCCCCCACCTCCCACTAGACTGGGAGTTCCTGAGAGCAAGCACGGGTTTTAGATATCACTGCGTCCTTGTGTCTGTCCTATAAGTTGTTAAGGCATGAACTAAAGAGCACTCTACTTAGAGGTATACACCTTGTTCTCTAAGCCTGCATGTAGCTTTAACTAGTTCTTATCCTGGCTCAAGAATTGCTTTAAGCCTCTGATTCCACATCCACATAAAGAGGTCGAGTAGATGATGAAAAGGTGCCTCAGCTCTGATGTTTCTAGTTTATGAATGCAGGAAAACTTCAGTCTGAATCTCTACTCAGGGCTGGATGAAAGACCTTCATCGTGACTACCTATATGAGTCTACGCCGACACTGGAAGACCAGAGAGAAGAGTGCTCTGACTGCACTTTGCCTTTCAATTCGGCTTCCAGGTGGCCAGGATGAAGCTCTGCCTTTTGTTCTGCTGAAAGACAAGGGAGTACTCAGCCTTAAGTGCCCCCAGGGTTGCCTGAGACAATCGCCTTGATTCTGACACCAGAAAGATCTCCCACTCTTGATCACATGGCGCCTCTAATGTGAGGGCTGATTCCCTGGAAGGGTTTGGCATATTAAGTAATGTGGAGGGAAGGCACAGAAGGATGCTGTGTAAATCAGAGACAGACCAATTGTCTCAACCAATTCTTCACAATCTTGTAAAGGGGAAAAAAACAAGTATGACCATTTCCACCTTTCAAATTGGGAAACTGAACCACTGAGAAATTGAAGGATTTCTGCATAAATATATAGTGATTAAATGTTAGGGACCTGAAGCCAGGTTTTCTGACTACATGCAATGTACCTTCGACTACATCATGCCTTTCTCTTATCTTCTTTGTTAGATCCTGTCAGGAAAAAATGGAAGATATTTCCATTTGCAGTTTACAGAGCAGGATGTCAAAGCTCAGAGGGATTTTCAGTATCACAGTAATTAGCAGGGACATCCCATGTGCTTTTTACTATATCACTATTATATTTTCTTCCTTTTTTTTATTACATCTTGTATAACTCTACTCCATCAGGGAGACAGAACAGAGTGGATTGCAATCCTTCATTTTCTAACAAGAAAAATAAAGTCCAAAGAAGTTATATTGCAAGAATGTATCCAAGAGGAATTTATGTGTTTGACTTGGTATAAGAATGACCTTCCAAAAAATTGAATTTGCCCTTGATGATTTCCCATCATAGAACAAAGGACCTCTTAGAGAAAAATGCAGGGACAGTAAAAGAAAAGGAGCTGGCTTAGATATCCACAGACATCCATTAAGCTCTTTCCCAAGCATCCATGGTCCATACCATACCCAAAGTCCCACAGGCAGGATGTCCTCAATCAGGATGTGAATACATGCATCCAACTTCTACTTTATCTGGTACCTCTTTTACCCTCTCCCATCAACACTTATTGACCTACTTTTCCAAAATTTCAGAATCTAGTCATCCTAGTTGTGGGTGTAGCCACTGGTGAATATTGTCCAGAGCAAGTCTTGCTCTCTGTAGACTCACTGGGTAAAATACTGATGAACTGTACACTGATAAGTCACGAGTACCAAACATAGAGTAAACTTCTTGGACAATGTGAAATGACAGAAAAAATGCCTTAACTTGTATTCTAGCCCTGACTTTTCTACCGAATCCTTGTAAGAAGCTGAGCAAAGTCACTTTCTCTTGTATAGCATCAAGCATCCTCCTTAGTATACTGTGACTGCTGGATAAAAGAGTCTTTCCAAGTCAGCAACTAGTGTACATGACTAGTTATCTTAGTTACCAGCCATGTCAGAACTAGAAGAAGAACTGAGGCTGCTATGGTTTAGATCTAAAATGTCTCTGCAAAATCTCATGTGTTAGGAGGTGAGGCTTTTGGAATATGATTTATCATAAGGCCACTACACACGTCACTGGATTAATCCCCTGATGAGGTCATAGCTAAATGATGATAGGGTCTGGTTGGAGGAGCAGTAACCTCAAAAGATGTACATTGATCCCCAGCCCCTCCTCACTCCTCCCACTTCTTGGACACCATGGGTTGAGCAGCATTCCAACACATGCCCTTCTGCCTTGGAGCCAGTCAAACATGGACTGAACCCTCTGAAACCATGAGCCAAATAACCCTTTCCTCCGTTACCCTGCAGGTGTCAGGTATTTTGTCTCAGTGACAGGAAGGCTGGCTAATAGAGGAATAGCAAGCTCATCCTGGCTAAAGCAGAGACGGGGGCTCAGCAATGTCTGGCAGACATTCGTTACCAGTCCTGAATTCATCTGAGGTTGGGAAATAAAAAGTAACCTAGAAATACTGAAGTCATAAATCTTCCTGGTCTTGTAAGTCCTAAATCAAAATACGCCTTTAAGCGCTATCCTCCAGGTTTAGTTGGCAGCAGTGTATGACAGAAACTGCAGCATTTTCCCTACAGTGGTCCATCTCTATCAGTTCCATCCTCCATCTCCCCATACAGAGCTCCCTGCTGACGTTCCTGCCATTTCTTGACTGACAATCAATTTTCCTACCTGTCATTATCAATTCTGCTCATTAACTCTCCCACCTGCCTCAGCTGAAGCCACCAGACACCAAAAAGCATCTCTGAAAAATTATTTTCCAGGCAGAATAATTGAAACTTCTTGCACATCCAGAGAAGCGTTCGTCTGAAGCTCTCAGAGCCATTTCTAAATGTCAGTAGGAGCGTGCATTTATAGTAGGAGCCAGACACCACCTTTCCAGCACCACCAAGTGAAGAGTGAGCAAAGAAAAAGAAAAACAATTCAGCCACTTTTTCTTTCCTTTTTTAATCTGTGGTTTACAGACTATAAAGCTTACTTCATCTTTGTTACTTTTTAATTTAATTGCTTGCAGATCTTTTAGACATGGCCCCAGAAATGGCTAAGGCAGGAGCAACAGTACAAAGAGGGATGTGCTGGGGAGACCCTCTTGTACCTTTCTCCAATGCTCACATGAGTGAAGTGCAAGGTGCTCAGATTTGATGGGAACGTACAGAGTGACTGCTACAAGCCAGCCAGACAGCAACACACTTGGATAGGAACTCAGTGTCTAGTGTCCAGCGAGCTAGAAGTAAGACATACAACAATGTAGACCTTCCTTTGCCACTGAGCAAATATCTTCACACCACATTGTCTTCCTTTGTGCTCTCTGCTCCCTGTATCTGGAATATTCTTCCATAGGACAGCTACTCTTGCCTCCCTCAGGCCTTTGTTCAAATTTCTCTTTCCTTCAGGCCATACATGCAATTTAACTGCACTTCCCCACTTAGACTTCCCAATCCCCCTCCCACAATTTATTTTTTTCCACAGTACTCCTCGCCATCTGATCGACCATGCATCTTACTTAGAGATGTTCAGCTCCCTCAGGTCTGGGATCTTTGTTATTTTCAATGCTGTATTCCTAATAAAGACCTAGCTCAGTGCCTAGGATAGAGTAGTTGTTCAGTTAATGTGTGTTTAGGGACTAAAGACATAAATCTGTGAATGTGATCCTCCCAGTATCCCTGAGGAACAAGAAGCATCCCTCTTCCTATTCTACAGATGAGGCAACTGAGGCTCAGAAAGGCCAAGTGGCCCAATCACATGACTGAGGGCACAGCCCAGCTCTGTTTGCACTGGTTCAATGTACTCTCCAGAGATATCTCAGAAACAGACGCATTAGCAAATGCATCCTCCCACTCAGGAAGGGACATCAGAGGCAGAGAAGCCCTAAAAACCCATGTCCCTCCACCCCCCCTGCATTGAGGTTCCCTTGGCACCCACCTCACCTGCCCCCAGGGAAGCCCAGTTCCCAGGCACCCACATATTTGGTGACAGCTTGCAGATCTAATCACCCCACTAACGTACAGCAAACAAAGGAAGGGAAGGAAGACATAATTGCCAAGTCAACAAACCTGAGTGGTCAGAGGGAATAAGGTCAACACTGTAATTACACTTCTCCAAAACAGAAAAACATGGGAACTAAGTGTTTCCGCCCAGCTCTTTCCTCTTTGAGATGGAAACCTCCTCTCTCAGAGCCCACCACTTGGGCTGGCAGGTTCCCACCCGCGACCCTACCTAGTTACTTCTATGGACAGAAGTGGGCCATTACCGTTCACTGAGATCCAGCACACACACTGAACACTTGACAATACTCTGAGCCCAGATCTACTCAAATGCTTTGAGAGACGTATTAAGGCGATTTCTCCTTCTGCTGTTCCACTCCAGGGTTCCTAGAGGCGAGATCACTGGAAAAAGGACAATTATGGTTTTCTGAAGAAGGAGAGACATCTCATGGGAGGCAGGCAATCCAGAATATCTTGGGATGTTGGATATAAGTGTATATATACATTTATATATATATATATATACTCACATATACGTACATACATTATATATCAAATGCCATTTGTACTGTTGTATTGCTTACATATGACATTTGTACTCATGGGATTAGTGCTCTTATAAAAACCTCCATGAGAGTTTATTTGTGCCCTTCTGCCATGTGAGGACACAGCAAAAACCAGGAAGTAGGTTCTCACCAAATGCTTACTCTGCCAGTGCTTTGATCCTGGACTTCCCAGCCACCAGAACTGTGAAAACAATCTTCCATTGTGCATGGGCCGCGCATTCTATGGTATTTTGTTATAGCAGTTTGAATGGGCTCAGATGAGCCCCATCACATAGAAACTAGCATTCTATAGGAAAAAAAACTGAGGCAAGGAACAATTAATTTGACAAACGTTACAAACCCAGGGGGCTCGCCCATCAGAGGGCAGGCTCTTGACAGCACACTGTGTGTCTGAGCAGCAGACAGGCCCCTTGGGATGTTGCCCTGTCTCCTGCCCAGGGCAGCGCCCCTCTAGGCATCTTCTCCCTCTAGGCTGTCTGTGGCTGAGCCCCAGATGGAATTGCAAAATGCTAAACCTAGAGAAGCTCAGAGAACTGGTCTCACCTGCTAAGACCCTCACTTTTCACTTGACGGTGGAGCTCGGAGGAGAGGTGAAGTGCCAAAGGCCTCTGGCCAGGGGCTTTGGGAGACGCAAGCCAATGAGGACCGTGTGGGCAGCCCAGAAGCTCTGTGGTACCCTCCCTCTCCTCTGTCTCCTCACATTCCACCAGTGAAGGCCTTGGAAGTATGTGGCTTGTCCTAACGTTTGTTTGAATTTTTGATTTTTTAAAAAATTACACCTGTGATTTTTAACACAGGTAACCTTAAATCCTTTAAGAAGGTGAGTACACTATAAAAATAAATGAATGCATAAATAACTACCAATTCAGTATCCTTTTCACCATCCTTTCTGGAAACTTTGAAAATTCTGAGGTGTGTAAGTGCCAAGGAGAGAAGCAAATCCAGCAGACAGTGCGATTCCTAGAGTCCTTTTTCAAAGGAAAGACTTCAGGTTGTTCCTTTTCAGTGTAGAACAAGAGGGCATCGAAAGAGTGATGCCTGCTGGAAATCGAAAAGCATTAGCACAAGGCCACAAGAGGACAATGGACGTGCCACGCAGTGTGAAGGTGTCATCCTTTCCCCTGCAGTACAGTAAGGCGGTCCCCAGCCACTGCCCCACGCTGTTTTTGCCACATTCACACCCACCGCCAGCCTGCCCAGTGAGGGTGCTCCCCAAGTACATCTGACAGATGGCTCCGTCTGACCTGTCCATAGCTTCTGGATCCTTCTGTGCACCTGCACGGCAGGGTCCTGCTGGTTTCCCACCACTCAGCTCAGCGGGCCTCACATCCGCTGGGGGGCTGTCTCTCTTCCCACTGCAGCAAGTCACCTCGAGTTACATTCTTCTGAACCATTATCATCACCAATTTTCTTCCAGAGTGCTTGGCTAGTTTCCTCTTTTTTTTTTTTTTTTTTTTTCACTAAAAAGCAAGCTCTTTGAGGATAGGCACTAGGTCTCTCCTAGTCACTATTCTTTTCCTGGGGAATAGAGCTGGTCCTGGCACACAAGAGAGAAACAGGAAACGACTGTTGGAGGAAAATGCTGAATACTTTACCTTCTCAATCAAGAGTCGAATTCACAAACTGGCCAAAACCATCCGTCAGTCAGTACGTAGTTAGCATTCAGTGTTTCTTGGGCCCATTTTATGAACTGGAAGGGGCAGGGGACATGTTTACAGCTGCACTGTTCATAACAGCTAAATTTTGAAGTGGTCTGTGTTCCTGTCCATCAATAGATGGATGGGTAAAGAAAATGTGGTATTTATACATAATTGAGTACTAGTCTGGCATAAAGAAGGATAAACTTGAGTCATTGGTAGGAAATCTGAGGCCAAAATGTTCAGTGAAATAAACCAGACACACAAGTTTAAATATCAAATGGTTTCTCTTATATAGGGAACCCAAATATAAATAAAGAAAAAAATAAAAGATAGACAACAGGAAATAGGGTGACGGATCTTTTGCAAAGGGGAAGGGAACCAAGAGATGGAGAGAAGGAGGAGGGAGAAGAGGGGAAAGAGATGGAAAAAGAATTAAAATGTGTCATGTACACATACCAGCTCCCTGAAGGGGAATGTAATCATTATGTACTGCCAATATATACTAGTAAAAGGAATAACAATAAAAATAAAAAGTAAGAAAAAGTAAAAAAACACTTGTTGCAAATAGGGAGGGGAGGGTGAATGGAAGGGAGGGGAGGGGAAGGGGGGGAAACCAAGATGTATCATGTACAGGTACAAAATAACCATGTTGATTATGATCATTATGTATACAATGTACCAATACATGTTCTTGGTAAAAATAATTAAAAAAAAAATGATATCCCTGGTTAGAGACATAAGACATATGCACCTAAAAACAACTGAAACAATGTAGCCAGTGCTCCAGAACAAATAAAGTGTTCAGGAGGCAGAGATACTAAAGGGCAAAGACAAAGGAAGCGTCACAGAAGGCTGAGTGTCTGCTAAATATCTAAACCCACAAGTGGAAGGAAGGGAAGGGCAGCTTCCCAACGCCAAGCCCGCCCTGCAGGCTGTCCGAGTGCATCTGTGATGCTAAGAAACTTGGCTCTGGTCAGCTTGACTCCCAAACTGACACCTGGAGAAGAGCCGGCGCTGGCCGAAGCTGGCTCTGTGAATGGCGCTGTGCTGGATTATGTGTGCTGTCCCAGACGCTCCTTGCTGCAGCCCTTCCTACAGGGAGGTATCATAATCTCATTTTGGAACTATGAAAATTGAGTTTAGTTGGGCGTCGTGGTACCTGCTTGTAATCCCAGCACTCCGGGAGGCTGAGGAAGGAGGATGATAAATTCAAGCTCAGTCTCCTAAATTAGATACTTAGCAAGAGAATCTTTCTCAAAATTAAAAAAAATTAATAATAAAAAGGACTAGAGATGCAGTTCTGTGCAAAGGCCCTGGGTTCAATCCCAGTTCCACGATGAATGAATGAGTTTATCCCAGGCTCTGGGATAAAAATTCTTCTACCCAAAGTGTCACAGCCAAGGGAGGCCAGTGACTCTCCCCCTCTGCAGGATAATTCACGTTCTCGCTTTGCACATGTTCAAACTCACGCACACGTGAGGATTTGCTTCCAGGTCTGTTGGACCGCAAAGATGTGCTCGTCTAAAACTTGGCCATGAGGAACAAAAACTAAGCCTCCTCCATGGCTGCTTTCGCCCCACCGTGGAGACAGCTCTTCAGAAGGTCCGAGTGTTCCATACATGGTAAAAGGAGTGGGGGTAAAATGCAAAACTGCACTGTTTTGGAATTCACTCAGCACTCCCACACTTTTTCGTTTTTCCTGAAGAAATTACTCCCTGGTGACAAGCTCTTTAAAGAATTTCTCTCACTCCTTTCTGCAGTGCAGAGTAATTGTATGTCATCAAAAGCCGAGGAACAGTCAAGATTGCAAAATGCTTGCTGTGCTCTTGGTAAAATCATTACTCACAAGCCAATATTTAGAAATCAAAATGCCCCCCTCAAGTGCCATTAAACACAAATATTTATCAGCGCTGTGCTAGAATGCAGGGCTGACAAAGCTGGGAGTTTGCTGGTGAGCATGCTTGTACATAACAGGATTTAGGCTTTCAACAAGTATATGCTGCCTTATTAAAGTTATGGCATTCACATGCCCCCCTACCTGCAAATCATTTCTTCTTAGAAAAAGTGTTCAAGTCTCAGAAGTACTGTCCAAAGAGAGCCAGGGAATTTCTCTTTCTCAGTTATCGTGAAAAAAATTCTCTTTCTGTTATCTGCCTGTGATAAAATGAAGTTGATTTCCTGGCTGGCCTTCTAGGGCCAGTCCAGCTCTCCAGCAAGACTGGTGGGAGAGAAAGTGGACATTAGAAAAAATGGGTAACGATTCAGTTTAGCGAATGCTGGTGGGCCAATCATTATTTTAAAACTCCCACTACAGCTTGAAAGAAATGAGGCTCTCAATCTCTGTCTTCAGTTTCCTACACCTTGCTGCTAAAGGTGGCATCTCCTAAAACAGGTCGAGATGTCTCATTTTGGTCAGGTCCCCTGGAAGCCAAGTCTGAGACTCGAAGTCTCGTTTCAGTGATTTATTCATTGTACAGTAGTGGGTGTGGAATAAGGGGAGAGAAAGAGGACGAGGTTACCGTGAAAAAGTCACTCTGATCCAGTCCCCCACCCCACCCCAAAGCCGGGGGATTATCTCTTGGCACTTCAGAATCCCAGTCTGAGTGCTGCTCCTGGGAAAGGCTCCTACAGTAATTGGGATGGGTACCTGTGTAGACAAGGGGTCTGGGTGGGTGACTCCCCTTCTTTGAAAATATTCTTTAATTCTGCAGAATAAAACTCTTCAGCGTGAAATTTCAAACCTGGACTCTTGCTTCACCTTGAGCTTCTGAAACAGATTTTCTAAAAATCTAAGACTTCTGATACATTTGTTCAAACACCTGTTTGCTGAACATATCAGAGTGGAATCAAGTGACGTACCCCTCACATGGCCAACAGGTCCCCTGCCCTCGGGACTGAGGTTTCAGCCTGTCCTGCTGTGTGACCTGGGCTGGCCCTCCAGCCTTCTCTCCTCTCCCCTCTTTCCACACAGCCTAATCTTTGGCAGTGAGTGCAATGGATTTAGTCACTTCCCACATATATTGTGTAATTCCAGTCCCCCTGACTTTGTGACACTCGTGATCAACAAGAGATATAAAATAGTACCAAAACCAAAACCCGTTCCAATTCACCCCTCACTGTTACTGGCATTTTTGTTTGAAAGCGCAGTTTTATTAATCTTGCAAATGCTTTCAAACCTCTCACGTTCTCTGTCCAAGTCCTAAATCCTTGGTGTGGAATGTCCTTTGCCAGCTCTTCTGCCTTTTTTCTTCAATCTGACCTAGGTGTAGCTCAGATGCTACCCCCATTGTGAAGTCCTCCTCAGTCCACATACCCTACCTATCCCTCCACGGTCTTGCACGGAAGCTCTGCTCTGCTGTGTAGAAAATATGTGGTACAGGTACCCTCCTCTACCATCAGCTGTGCTTCCAAAAGCAAAGTCCTCTGCAGCACCTGGCAGCACCCCGGGTGCACAGCACCGGTTAGGACAGGCACGTGGAATGGTGAAGAAGAAGGACTTATCGAGTACTGACATCGAAATCTTGGTTGGACATTCTGTATGGACGAACTGATTTGAACTTTTTACCCGGGTACTATTTTTGCCTCCATTTTATAAATAAGGAAACCATAAATATTACGGGGGTGAAGTGAATTACTCAAGTTCACACAGCTAGTAAATGGCAGAGCCAAGGCCACAGAGCTAAAAGCCAAACTTCCGCTCCAGGGCCTGACCACGAAATGAGCAGGAGAAAAGATGATCAGCTCCTCCTCCATCCGAGGGGCGGCAACATGATGATAAATACAGTCACAGCACTTTTGTGACAGACAGTTAAAAGCCCTCTCCCTGACCATCCCCCTTTTTCAAAGATAAATGGCTGGAAAGACGACAAAGAAAGTAGGTTCTGCATTTATATTTCACGTGTATTATGATAGCTATCATTTTGTTCTCTTCCCCCCCCCCCAGAAAGCCTCTGAATTGCAGTAAGATGAGAACTTCTCCGGGTCCTGGTGTCCTCGATAGCAAAATGGACTTTCCCTTCTTCTGTTTGTCTTGGAAAGTCTCTGCGTGGATTCCCCACTCAGTCATGTGCTTCACAAAAACAGAGATTGTATCCAGCTTACTCATTGCCATATCCCCAGGCTCTACACAGTACCAGACATACACTAGGACTTGATAAATACTCACAGACTGCAGGAATCAAGGAAGGTCATACAAGGTAATACAGCGCTTCTCTGAATGTGGTTTGGGGACCTCTGCTGCAGGATCACCTGGAGAACTAGGCTGAAAGTGCCTTCTCTTGATGTTTGAGAACTACTGAACTATGTGTTATGCCAACATCTAAACACTGTTCAAATTTAGCAATATAACTAAATTAACCTTAGGAGCATTTGCCATTGCAATCTGATGAAAAGGACAGAAATTAAATCCTCCTGTTTCTGCCCACCTTCCTTTAATTAGCTCCTCATTTTCGTACTTCCTCTCCCCTTCCTTTCCCTCATCTGTGGTTATTTACAGTTTCCGGCTCAGGACAAGGCCCAGGAGAACTGGCATGGATCATATTCTATCCCCTGCCCCTAAGTATTTCACAGCCCAACAGGAAAGAGGAAGTAGTAACCTATATTTTGATATAGTAAATGCTAGAACAGAAATAAGCTATAATGTCCCTTTCCCAACCTACTGAAGTAAAGAAGGTGGATGCCACTTGATTGGGTCTCTCTTGACATCTTTAAAATGTTGAAGATCAAAGGAGCGAAGCAAAAAAGGTTTTTATAGTTTTAATCCTAAACCTTTGATGATTTTAAAAAAATGTCTTCCAATCCACAGTTATATTCTTTCCTTCAATTTAAAAACCCAGTGTCCTTCTATTGACCAGCTTTCCTAGGTCAATAACTCTTCCTTCCACACCATGTCAATTTTATTTATCTGTTTTCACTTGTGCCCAGCTGGAGGACACAGTAAGCTTATAAATAATGGTGACCAGACATGTTTTAGATTGTAGTAAATAGTAATGATCAAGACTATGCCTTGAAAATGCATCCTCTATGTGGCACATTTACTGCCTTTGTTCTTCTTGTGAATGGATTTTTACCATCTGAATTTCAGGTCTATAGACAATACATATCTGACTCTTTTTCTGTTAACTAAATTCTGACTACTCAAATATTCACTGTGTCCCAGTCAGTCTGGGGAGGAAGGTTCATTAGCTAAACTTGCATCTTGAAATAAGTACATTAGACTTATCGTACAATACAAATGACACACCCCCAAAGGAAGATGTTATCTTCTCCTTTAGATGAGAAACCTGAAGTTCAGTTGCACTGTCTGCTAATGTGAGTCGCACTCAGACTTTTTTTTTTTAACTACATTGAACATGGCTTTTTTGATTATAGGTCCTGCCTTCCATGAATATGGTCTACTGAGGAAAAATGTGACGTGTGCAAACATGTTTTCAACATTATGTTTGCTTCTCTGTTGATATTCCTCACTGTATCCCTCCAGGAGGTCTAACACAAAGTATTAGGAGAAAACAGATTTGGGGTTGAGGAAGGAAGGAAGGAAGGAAGAAAGGAAGGAAGGAGAGAAGGAAGGAGAGAAGGAAGGAGAGAAGCAAGGAAGGAAGGAGGTAGGGAGGGAAGGAAGAAAGGAAGGAAGGAAGGGAGTAACTTAAGTGCGAGCAACAGGTTTTGAGATCACCGAGGACATCATTTTAATTGGACAAGTGATCTGTAAAGACTTCAGAGAGAAGGTGGTCGCCGTTGAGGAGGATTTTCAAAAGTAGCCAGTGCCAGCAAAGCGTTTTTCAGGCAGAGAACATATGGGAAATGCAAAGGGGGGGACAAAACCAAGTGGGTTGGGGGAAAGAAGATTAAGTGTATGTGAGGCTTAAGGCATACTGAGAAAACTGGCAGTTGATGTTTGGACTCCACCTTGGAAACAATGAGCAGCCAGATGTTATGCTTGCAGGAAATAGATATGACCTAGACGTGAAGAAAGAGCAGGCAGTTTTAGGGTATGTAGAAACAAAGTTCTGAATTCACTCTGCACACTGACACCCAGCCAAACATTCTAATGCTCAGTTCTTGGTTACAGCTAAAGACGACACGAGTTACACAATTCAAGGCAAGATGAAACATTTTCCGAAAGGTTATCACATTCCTCTCTCCCCTGCTGAATGAAGATGTGTGAATTTGTGAGCGTGTTTGGAAGAGCTCCGGAGGACCCGGTCAGGAAGGTGTCTATAAACCTCTGTGCCTTGGAGCTGTATGCTTGCTGGTTTTTGTTTACGAGAAAGAAACATCACCCGGTAGGATGTCGTCATTCAAAGAGGCTTCAAGGGGCTCAGAAGTCATTATAACAATCCAGTACTCACTGTCTGCCTTCCTTGGGCAAGGGCATAGCTGAGGCTAATTATCAGGTCTCAGAGCAAGGTCATGCGCCTCCGCTCCTTGAGCCTCCTTTGGGGGCGTGTGACAGGGTAGCGGAAGACGTCCATCTCCAGGGAATGCTGAGTGTCAGACTCTCCCTCAAGCCTTGATGCTTTCCTCGTGCAGGGTTGAAAACCCAGCAAGATGCGGCCTGTCAGTAGCCTGTAGGGGAAAAGTGGCCTCATCCTCCAGGGACAAGAGCAACGCATGAGGTACCTTGTCATTCAAGGGCTGCAAACCACAGTGGACCAAGAGCAAATCTGACACGTCTGGCTTTCTCTCTACTTCTGCCCTGCCCAGCGGCTACTTCACGACACATTGTTCTCAGGCTCTTTCATGTGTCTCAAGTACTAAAACCTGCTCTCTGCCTCACTCTGGCACTCGTACCTGGGGGCTCCTGCACAGTAACCTTTCCAGCTACGTGCTACTTCCGCAGTATGAGATAAAGCAGAAAGGCATCCTGTTCATACCAGTAGAGGAAATGAAGCCCCAGAGTAGCCAAATAATTTTCCCGTTGTAGTTTGAATATTTGTGTTGGAGTTTAATCCCTAATACAACAGTACTAGAAATGGGACCTTAAGGAAAGGGTCAGCAACTTTGTTTAAGGACTAGGGAGAGTTAGCTAGGCCTTTTTACCCTTCTACCCTGGCCACGTATGGGCGCAGCAGGAAGGTGCCATTTTGAGAACGGAGATCAGCCCTCCCCAGACACCAAACCTGAGCCTGATCTTGGACTTCCCAGGTGACAGGACTACAAGCCAGGCTCACTGGCCCATTAGTCCCCCCACAGGGCCGCCTTTTGGGCAGCTTGGAAGTGGAGCGTCCATGCCTTTGAGCAGGGATCATCTCACTGCCCTTCTTGTACATTTTCTATGGTTCCCATCACTTACAAAGCGAAGGCCCTGCTCCATCTTCACAGATTAGATCCAGTCTACCTTTAGTTCATATCTCTAAGTGATAAACGATGCTAGATAGCGCCTGCTGATCGCTTGCTATGGGACAGTGAGATGGCTCTCAGGAGGTCTCTTTTGCTTGTCTCGCTGAAAATGACCCTGCCCGTCCTTTCTGCATCTTTGACTCCTTTTGCCAGGCTCTAATTACATTTCATGTTGCTGTAACAAAATACACAATACTAGGTAATTTTTAAAGAGTAGGCTTTTACTTAGTTTACAGATATAAAGGCTGGGAAGTCCAAGAGGATGGCCCTGCTTCTGCTTGGCATCTTGCTGCACTGTGGCATGCCAGAGACAATGCGTGGCAGGAGACAGCTCAGGTGTGTCTTTCTCTTCCCTTAAAGCCACTAATGCTGTCCTAGTGGCCCCATCTAAAGGTCCTACTTCTGAATAACATTCACAGACACCTTTGGAGATTGTCCCCTACATGAGCCTCTGGGGAGCGCACTCACACCATCTCACACTTTCTAGCTGTTATTTGTTCCTCACGTTTCCATCTGGACACTTCACAGGCACAAATCGTTTGAGGACAGGGATGAGTCTTGCCTGTTCTTGTACCTCCTGGAGTACTTAGACTCCCCTACAACAATGCTCCAGCAGATTTCCAATTCCTTTCTTGTTGGTGTTCCCTTAATGTTCATAGTGGGTGCAAGAGCCAACCAGCTGGGAAAGATTCATCTCTCACTTTACAAATGAGGAATCTAAACTTCAGGAAAAAAGATATCTACTCACAACTACCTGCCAGAAGTAACTACAGACGTGAGCTGGAAAGAAATGCTCCTCTTCCTGGACCCTCATCTTTCTCTTCACCAATGTTTGGGCCTGGACATCTTTGAGGCATGCAGTGTGTGTTTGCTAACACTTTCCAAAGACCACGTAATATGGAACAAAGAGCTGGGTAATAACAATAGCCAACATTTGCCCAGGTCTTGCTGCATGCCAGGTACCATCCTGAGTGTTCTACTGGCGGATCATTCGTCTGCATGAAAATCCCGTGAGGGGAGGTCCATTACATTACTGCCATCCGTTGTTTAAAGAAAACCACAGCCAGACAGACATTAAAGCAGTGAGGATAAATTTTATTCAAAAACCTCTTGCCGTTGAGGAATAGAGAGCTCAGTATACATCTAGGCTCAATTCGAAGTACAATCAAAACAAATAGGAATTTATAGGCAAGAAACAAGGTAAGGAAGAAAGAGAATTAGTGAATGGAAAACTATTAAGAGGAGCCATAAAGTCTAGGGGGGATTCTGGCTGACCCAATCTAACAGGCTTCTTGCTAAAGGCAGCCCAGGTGACCAGATGTCACCATGTGTTTGATCAGATACTCATCAAGTGTGGGGATCTCTCTCTTCACCTACTTGTCAAGATGTTTTCTAAAACTGGACTGCACGAGAGAGTACATGATAAGCCTTGTCAAGGATGGGAAGCAGGAGAACCTGAGTAAAGTTCAGTTGAGTAAAGAATCTTTTCTACAATTCCACTTCATTTATGAGGAAAGGAATCGCGAGAGGCTCAGTCACCTACATGAGGTCACACACTCATGAATAGCAGAGCCGGGATTTGAACACAGAAATGTTGTCTCCAAGAACCACACATGTAGACTATGGTAAGCCTGGGTTCCAAGGCCTACGGACCTTCGGGACACAGCAGGGTCTCACACTTGGCCTGGGATGTCCCATGCCAGCCCTTGCGTGTAGTAGACCCTCCTAAAGGTAGATCCAATTGTTACTGAGGAAGCAACTCACAAGAGCCCAGACTGGCAAAAGCCTTCATAGCAATGAAAGAATTTGTTAAATGGAAATGTGTAATCAGCTATTTATTTTCAGCTCACCTCCACTTAGTGAGGTAAAACATTAAATGCATCACTCCAGATATGAGAAAGAGATAGGCCAGAGTCATGGTTTGACATCGGATTTTAAAAGCTCTTAAATAATTACAGTGCTCAGAGTAAACAACACCTTTCTGCTTCATTAGGCCGTGTGTATTATGGCTCTATTAACACACTGCAGCGCTTTCCATTTCCCATTTTTTGAAACATGCTGAGGAGAGAGCCGAGGTCATCAATGTTAATTGATAGCTAACAGAAACAAACTTTCTAAAAGAGAAATGATTTTAGGTCCTAATTTGATTAATTATTAAAGCTCGTGGTACCTATCTTGATGGGTTAACAGGAAAACCAGATATTGTTAATATTTACTCATGTAAAGGCACAATCTGGTTATAGCTACCAGGAGCATGCACCTTATAGTGTCATTCCTGAGTCTCTTGGGTAAATAGGAAAGCCAAGAGCATTTAGAGATAATTAACAACAAAGTGATGTTCTCACTTTCTTTTTTTTTTTTTTTTTGGTGCTGGGGATCGAACTCGGGTCCTTGTGCTTGCAAGGCAAGCGCTTTAACCACTGAGCTAAATCCCCAGCAATGTTCTCACTTTCATCCCCTAGAAAATCCTGCACATGTCTTGGTTGAGAGCATTTGGATAGGAAGTCCCCACTTCCAACCCTGGACTATTCTCTCTCAACCCGCCCTGATGCTTCAACAGCTCACAACACTCAGAGTTTTGGTGCAGAGTGAAAATACTGTCTTCAATTCGGATGCATGCTTATCTGAGCAAATGTCTTCATTAATACCTTTACAGGAACAGATGCATATGCAGATATAGATGTAGATAGATAGAGACAGACAAATATGGATGTAAACACAGGCATAGGTACAAGTGAATAAATGTGTAGATATTTCAGCAAAGGTATGTGAACTATTCTGAGCAGCAATTAAGGGATGGACTCTGGAGTCAGATTCCCTGGTTCAGATTCTGGTATAATTACTAGTTGGTTGCCCTTGAACAACATGCTTAAACCTAATAATGACTTCAGGTCATTGTTATGAAGTCAAATGAGTGAATTAATGTAAAATGCTTATAGGAGTTTCTAGCGGTAGTATTTTGTTAGCCTTTGTTCTTACTAGGGTTATTATTTCCTGTATGTACCAGGCCCTGCTGGGGGGCTACACGTGTGAATCACACTTGGGCCCTGTTCTCAGGAAGTCTGTTGCCATGTGCATTGTGACATTTTCACAAATAATTAATACTGTTTAGAAAACAATAAAAGCCTTAGAGAGGAATGTAATAAAGGCTATCAAGATTCACGGGGAATGAAGATTCCAGCAGGAAGGACGATAGATGCTTTGCAGGAGAGACGAGGAAGACATTCTAGCAGAATGGTGTGAACAGTGCCTAGACAAAGGAGGTGGGAAGGCTTCCTGTGAAGAGCAATATGCAAAGTACTGGACTATTGGACTAACGTTTAGAACCAAGCAAGAAAAGGGGACGAATCATGGGTGATAGCAAAGGTTGAATGGGCCTACTTAAATTCACAATGCCATGTAGGTCCAAGAAGCATTCTGCAAAACCACAAGGGAGAGGGAAGACCCAGGTCACCAGCAAAATACAGAATACATGTCAGCAGAAGGCTCATGGCTGCCTGACTGCCAAAGGAAATGAGAGTCACTCCCCGCTCTTCTTTCACTAGTCCAGGTGAGACTTTGGACTTCTATTTTCAGGATTTCATTTGCCTCTACTATAAAATGACAGGTTTGGGTCAGATAATCTCCAAAACCCTTTCCAGCTCTGGCATTCTAGGACCCTACAATTTTGCCGAGAGCTGAAATACCTCCATCTCTACCTCCTGTTGTCCACTCATGTGCCTTTGTCACCCCACCAATGCCTTCATTTTTGCATACGCAGATAGAATTCAAAGATCAAGAAATACTAAGAAGTAATTCCAATGTGAAAACATTAGAGAAGGGTTAAAAAATAGAGGTGGAAATGGAGATCACGGCCAGTGTTCCTGTGGACAGGATGGGAACAATTTTATAGCAAGGCCATCTTTTCCAAACCTTCATCATTTGAGAAGGAAGCTATTAAGTAGCTCAAAGCACTCTTTTTTAATGAAGTGGTTCATTTGGACAAACACTTCAAACTAAGAGGCAACCCTGCTGCTGCTGGAATTAGAGTGTTTTGCAAAGCATCACCGTAATATCTTACTGTCCTTTCCCCTCCCCACTCCACAGCAAGTTGAGTTATGAGAATTAGTGTTCAACCAATACCATTTTAAGCCTTTCGGTTCCCCAAGTTTCTCAGGATTCTACTATGTCATTCTTATGGACATGATTAACTCCTCATTAACTTTAATGGAAGCTGTGGGCGCGAAGTCCATTTTGTCCTCTGGGACTTTCGCTTCTTGTTGGTAAGTTTTGGAGTTTTATTTGACTCATCGTTATAAATATGCATCAGCTAATAACCACTAAATCACAGTGGTTCCTGAGCAAAATGGACCTCCTACTTGCAACTCATTTAATAAACTAATAGATGTTTAGAATTTGAAGAATCACAAAGGTCATTGAGTCCTGCCATCATTTACTTGAATCTTGAATTTCCTTTTAAAAATCCTGACAACAGTAGTCCTACCTCTGCTTGAACTGACCCAAATGCTAGAAGCTGACTTCTTTCAAGTATTCATTGTCCAACAAGTATCCAAGACATTTTACCCTTTGGCTTACCTTCTTTTGAATAAGGTCCTATTTATATTTCTGGATTCCATTTAGCCATGAACAAGGTTGTCACTGACCTTTTTGAACCAAGCCAACTCACTGAGAGGCCTCACAGAGAGTGCACCTAAATCTAGTTAGGGACATTATATCATCAGGGACCAGCCCTTAATTTCTTGAGTAAAATGCAGCAAGATTAATTGTGGTACACAAAATAACATTCACGCCCTAATGCCTTATCCTGTGAGTATGTTATTTTACATACAAAAGGGATTTGTAGATGTGATTGTGTTAAAGATCTGGAAATGAGATCATCCTGGATTATCTACATCAGCATAAAATGAAGGTCCTTATAAAAGAGAAACAGGAAGGTCAGAATCAGAGAAATTGTGATAATGTAAGACAAAAGTTTGCAGGAATTTTTAGCCTAAAGCTGAAGAATATAGGAAGTTTTTAGAAACTAGAAAAAGTCAAGAAAATAGTTTCTCCTCTAGGACTTCCAGAAGAAACACAGCCCACCTTAAAACTGCTTCCAAACAGTTGACCACCAGAATATAAGATAACAAATTTTTGTTATTTTTAAACAATGAATTGTAGTACTTTATGACAGCATTAGAAAACTAATGTACTGGTAATAGTGAAATCATCTAATGCCATAATTGGATGAGTTCACCTAGATGTGGAGGATCGTGCTCTGTGGCCTGACCCAAGCTGCTGAAATTTACAAGAGTCTGGGAGCCCAACCTGACATTAATTTACTCAATGATAGAGTGACATTATTTCATCTAGAGCCAGAAATAGAAAAAGAAAAAGACACAAGTAAACAATTCTTTAGTGTTCCAAGGCTTCTCCACGCAGCTGAGCACAAAGTACCTTTTAGATTTAGGAAACACTAATTCTCAGAGGCACAAATAAATCTGTATGACTATACTTTCATTATTGAGGAATCTGAGAGCCGATTGATGATAAAATGTTGATGATAAAATATCCAATTCTGCCACCAATGAAATGCTAGATCCAAGGGAAGATGGCTAACCTATGATCTGAAAGAGAATAAATTTGTACAACCTGTGAGTTCCACAAATTCGTGGAAAAGGAAAGGGTCATTTTGATGTTAAAGTGAAAGTCCCTCCAGCGATCATCTCTGCAGTGTGCTATTCCATAGCGCGAAAAGAAAAACTGTTCTGCACGGAAGTCTGAATCGCTGACCCTGCCGCTAATATGTCACCTCCATTTCAAGATCTGTACATGATCAGGAGACAAAGCTTGGCACTGAATACATGCTCCTCTTTAAGCTGCTCTCTGCAAGACTATGAGAAAGCAGGAAGGAAAGAGGGGAATATTGGTTAGAGTTGAAACTTATCACAAAATTGAGTCAAAGGCTCAAATGTATTGAATTGGGTAATAAACAATGTGATATAAAGCAGCCTTTCTGTTCATCTCAGAGTTGCTGTAGATCAGTACTTACAACCATAATTTCTGTCTCTCATGACCACTGACCTCACAAGAGTCAGAAACCACACACTGAGGCAGCCTCACGAGACGAACTAGATCCAAAATCTTCACTCTCTAGGACACTGTTATATATAACATTAAGCCCCGACTCCAAGCTGAGCCAGCCAGGAAAGCGAAGCCCACAACTCCTTAGGGGCTCTACAAGAAAAAGCAATGTGAGGGCTTGCTGATGAGGTGAGAGGTCAGGTAACGGGTGCGATCATTTCATTCTTTCTCTGGTGGATATGAGGCCAGCAGGGAGACTGGAAAAGTCGCAACTTGCGGTGACACCAGGGATTTCTCAAGCTCCTCTGTGGGGCATGAGTGCCCTGAGTTGACCACTGCAGACCCCCTTTCTCGTAGTTGTTCTGGTGGGATTTGGACTCTCAGGGAGATCCCCATACTCCCTGTCCAAGTATCTCTTCTCTTCGCAGAAAGCCCAAATCTTCCTTTTAAGCCATCTGTTAGACCCATCTGGCCTTTCTTGCTTCTGAGTCTGCCCTGTAAAGAACAGAAAAGTACAAGCTTGGCGTTGTCACATACCAAGTCCTCGGCCCCTTCATGCAGTTTTGTGCCAGTCTGCCCAGGACCGCAAGGGCAGATGCAGGGGCAACAGGAAGACTCCAAAGGCTCTGTGAGATCTTGAAACAGGCGGGCCCTGCCTCAGTGTAAGCACCATGGAGACGACTTTCTGAAACCTGTTGGAGAGTCTCGTGCTTCCCAAGAGAGCATCCCAACTAGGAAGGACCTCGGTCTGGGATACTGCTGCCTGCAGCGCACAGGGAGACTGCTTGTCTAAACTGATACTACTTCCAGAAAAGACCCTGAACCTCAAGACACCAGGAGTCCACTCGGACAGTCAGGCCAGAAACAAAAGAAAGATAAAAGGGGAAAAACTCCAGTTTCATCTCCCAGTCTAGGCATCTTCCTTATATTTAAATATCTCACCCCAGTGGGATCTATACATTTGAGACCTATGCTCTCTTCACTCCCCTACTCCATATCCATTTCCCCTCCAAGGCTCAGGCAGACAGAAGCATCAGCCCAAAGGTTAATGGTGTCCTTTGTGCCTCACACGAAGGCACACCACCCGGCTGTGGAGGAGACCTGGTACCCTCCACACTCCTCAGGACATTGTCTCAACTTGCTGTCCCCCTCAGGGTTGAATCCCCTCACTCCTTAGTGTAATATTCTGGGTGCTGGGATTGCATTTAAATCAAGTCTTCCAATGAGCTTATTGGGTCCAGCATTTTAATTGCTTTCCTTTTTTTATTATTTGATTTCTTCTTTTTATTTAATGACTTCCAAGGGCTCCCATGGTATCCAGATTATGTAAGTGCCAGAGTTGGGATAAATGATGCCAGCAGCTTTACAGCCTGGAAGGAAAACATTTAAGGTGAATTTAATTTCATTCTCCTTTCATCCCAGCACCCAAAGACTAGAGGAAAATGATGGGAAAGTTTTCTGGTTTTTTTGTTTCTGCAACAAGGGGAGAATTTGAGAAAGAAAAAAGCTTTTTCCTAATATCAGCTTATTATTTTTAAAAAAAGCACTCAGAATACGGAGTTTGCATAGCCATTTCTTTGTTGTTCTTAATTTGAACAATCCAATGTGATTGCTTTTAAACACATCTCTGGGGTTTCAGCTGTTTTTAATTAGTGTGGCTTCTTTTTCTTGTATTTTATGGTTATCATTCTAGTTGATTTGTTTTTGATTTTCACGCTTCACCAGCCCCTGCCTCCTCACCTAGACTCTTCTGTCTTCACCTATGGTTTATGGACACTGGTAAAAATTCTGAGTTATCTCTGTCTACGAAGACAAAGGTCTCTGGTTCTTCGCCAGTGCCTCTCACCTCCTTTCTCCTGCATGCTTAGAAAGAGAATTGAAAGTTTCTGAGGATATGTCCCCTCTGTGATGAGGAAAAACCCAATAAACTGTACTATAAAAAAAGAATCATAAAATTAGAGGTGGGAGATCATGCCTTTTAACTTCTCATCAAGTTTACAGAGGAAATCGAGGCCCAGTCCAGCACAAGCCATGGGGCCAGAAAAGGCTGCGCCTGTCCCCTAGCTGGTGCCGCACACCCCTGAGATGGCCATGCTGCCGCTCTGCCCCACTGCCTGCACCAAGCCGGGAGCTGAAGGAAGCAGGACAGAAGCAAGTAGCAAGCTGGGATCAGCTCGCTCTCTCCTCCCCATAATATTCTCCAGTCTCTGCCAGGAAGTACTGGGACTCTGTGGTTAAAAGAGCACAGAATTGAAAGTGAAAGGATCCCGGTTCGAGTCTCACCTTTGGCACTGATCAGCTTTGAACTTGGATGGATTATTTAAGTCTCCAAATTTGAGGTTACTCTATGAAGTACAAAAGATGTCTACTTGGCCTACAGCACAGCATAGTGATGAACGACATCCTGCCTTTTGAAAATCTCTATTCTTGCCTTCCAGGATATGCTTCTTTCTTACTATTTTTTATTATTACATGTTTATAGTACAAAATGTTCAAATTCCTGATAGGGAATAGGTACATGTACATAATGCATCTTAATTCCTATTTTTTTAATCTCCATTATCTCCCCTCTCCGTTCCCTACATCTTTTGATCACTTTCCCTTCTTAGGAAGATCTACCTATTTCCGATCTACTGTCTTTTATTTTGCTCTTTATTTATACTGTGGGTTTCTCATGTAAGAGAAACCATGCAATATTTAAGTTTGTGTGTTTGATTTATTTCATTAACTTTATGGTCCAGGACACCCTTCTATTTTTGTTTTGTTGGCTTGATGCCCATTCTTCTTTGCCTCCTTTGTGAGATGGCTTTCTTCTACCTACCTCTTCATATGGGCTCCCTTTAAGACTATCCTCCTGTTTTTCTGATTCTGCCCTTTTCCTGGATAACATTTCCCTTCACCTTTAACCATTAACACATGAGCTGAGTGCTCCCAAATCTCATCTCCATCTCAGATTTCTCTTCCGAGGGGAACATCCATCTTTCCATTCACCTTTTCCTCTTCGGTGGTCCTTAGCATCTTACTTTAAGATGCCTACCCAAGACCTATCATGCTTCTTCTAAACCTGCCCCTTCTGTCTTGATTCCCTTGGCAAATGGCTTCTCCTCCTACTTTGTTGCTTATATCAGAAAAGTAGATATAGCTCAGTGGTAGAATGTGTGTTTAGTGGGTGTGAGGCCCTGGATTCAACCTTCACTACTGTAAAAAAAATTGTTAGTTTTTTTCCTCAATTCATATCTATTTAAAATGACACCATAATAATCTGTTATTTCTCACTCCTGAATTTCTTTCCATTTTGTCTCATTTTCTCCATTTTCACTGTCTAGTTCAGGCTCTAGACTATTTCCATTAGCTTTACTCTGGCTTTTCTTCTGTTTCCAATCAACTTCTGCATCACCATCATAGGCAACTACCCAAAACAAAATTCTGATCGTTTTATTCTCACTTTTCAAAAGTCCCTCGCCATGTAGAAAATGAACTAATTAAAACTCTTTTACAATATTCCAGGGTCAGCCGTCCTGTCTTAGCAGTCTCCATTAACACACCACCACCACCACCATAGCTTGGCACAACCAGAATTCTCACTTCTCAGCAGAGATCTCCAGTCAGCTTACAGTAGATGAATAGGCACCTTTCAGAGTCTTCACAGACTTACAGTCTCCTGTTCGGAAGCATCGCGACAGTGGAGAGCCTTGGGGACTACCTTTGCATCTCATCATCTTCCAGCTCTGATCATGATGGTATAAGGGGAGTAGATTCTGGATCTGAGCCAGGCCAGACAGTTATTCTATAACAAGCGTTTGCAATTTAAGCTGAGAGCTATAAATTCAATATCTGCAGTTCTTCAGTTTTCTCTGAGTTTCAGATTTAGCTCCTTTAGGTGGCTTGGAAGCACTCTGCACTCAGGATCTGTGAGATGCCCTCTGTGCGTATCTGTCACATTTTTGTAGGAAGAGTCACAAAATAAGTCTGCTATTCATCAACGTGTTTCATACTTAGGAGCTTAATATCTGATTTTCCTCGGACTGAACCATCCTCCAACTCCTCGCTTTATGAATTTCTTCCCATTCTCAGGATCCAGCTCAGGAAGCGTCTCCACTGAAATCTTCTCCAGGGCTGCAGCCAGCTTTATTTCCTCCTGTCTACATGCTACCACTGTACTCGCTATCATCATAACTGTTTTATATGGCAGTTTTTCCTGTAAAATCGTGGGGCTCTGGAGCTCAGGGACTCATATTTACACCTTCGGTGCCAGAAAAGAGGCTCACAAGTAGTCGACCTCAGTTTATCTTGAGCCGGTGAACTGATACTTCTGAAAAGTGGTCTGTAAACCACTCAGGTTTACACAACTATGAGATGGGAATTTTAAAAGATGTATAAATTAAATATTGTCCAGGTTTCCTATAGAGAACAGGTCTAACACATCCAGTAGATCATGGTGAATTTTAAAATTACTGTAGATATCATCAAGTGACTACCTTTCCATAAAGACTAAGGCAACCTCAGAAGAAAGAACTATACTGAAACAGCAAACATTTGAAAAAATTAAAGGCCTTCAGGCTAATAGATCAACTTTCCGATTGCCTTTCTTTTATTCAAAGTTACTTTAAGGAGGGGCCGGGGATTTAGCTCAGTGATTAGAGTGCCTGCCTCGCAAGCACAAGGCCCTGAGTTCGATCCCCAGCACCAAAAAAAAAAAAAAAAGTTACTTTAAGGTTGAATTGTCAAAAAACATTTTGACAGCCCACTTCACCATTATGGTTTTCTTTCAGTGTTGTAAGTTACAGTAAGAACCTCTTTGCCCTGACCTCTGTACGTCCTTTTTAGTTTTAGAACAAAATTGGAAAATGCTGACAGTCCATCTCAGAGGAGAATGCGTGTATCCTCTGTCTATCTCAGGGGAGAAAACGTATTTCCCTGTATCAACCATCCCAAAAAATGAAGCAGCTACCTAATTGTTCTTTGAGGTGAAAAGAAGAACCTAGAAGACAATAACACACCTTGAAACTGATTCCTCGTCATTCTTGAAACACACCCTGCCCTTTCCCTCTGGTGTTCCCAGATATCTGCTTTACTTGGAGGAACATCAACATGCCTCTGTCCTCTGCCACCTATTAAATCTCAGCTCCTCCAGTTTTCTGGAATGGGAATAAGCCTTTTCTCTCGGCTGAACTCGTGGACATTGCTGTCTCCTTCACGACAGCACTTCCTACATTCAGCCATCTGTGTGTCTGTCTCCCCTCTAGACTTCGCCTGTGCAGGTCAAGGGCCACATTTCAGTTGGTGCCTTTGTACCCAATAATTGTGAATTAAATATGTACAAGGAAGATGCTGTTTACTAGTCCTTGAAGACCATGTGATACTTCAATTAAAATCAGCTTCGGTACGTTCCAACTAACATCAGGAAATTGCTCCCCTAGTTCTATTCATGTTTTAGTTTGGCACAAATGGACAACATTTCTACCCAACCCCACTTCCCCAAGAACCAAGTTGTACGTTCTGTAATCAACTTAGGTCTGACACCTGGAAGTGACTTTGAGAAGGTAATATAATCAGCACTGGCAAGAAAATCAGAGGAACTAGGTTTTCTCCCTGCAAGCAACAATGCATATTATTTTTCCTCCAAAAATCTCAGTTTTCTGTAAAATTAGTCCTCAATTTTCAAGAAACTGTTGTCCCATAGTCTGCTCACATTAATAGGCCCAAAATGCCAGCACAGTTTATATTTTGTTAAAATCAGAGCTGATCCACGTAGTCAATGTGCCATGAGGCAGAGACAATATTTTTTTTAATTTAACTGCTTAAATTTAGAGGAAAATCCTTTTTCCTACACCCTTAGAATGCTTTCTTACTCTTACAAAAAATGAAAACAAAAACAAAGCAGATCATACTCAAGTGTGTGCCAAGATGAGTGAAAGAATTGGAATCCATGTCACATGAGAAAAAAATGGAAATAACTGGGGAGGGAGGAGAGAGTCCACGGGTGCAGTGAGGGATCAGGGAATGGAGGTGCAGGGCACTGAGTTGCCCATCACCAGAGGCATTTAATCAGAGTTGGAGTAACTGCAAAGTAGGAATAAGGAAAGCAGGTTTGGGTATTGGGTGCTGGATTAGCACACAGCCTCAAAACAAGTTTGAGTTCTGAGTGGTGGAAATGCTGGGTCTCTCGTGGGTTACAAACACATCTGTCTCTAGGAAAACTCTCAGGCCAGGACCAGAGGACATTGGTAAGCTCTGGATAGTGGTTGAGGATGTTAACTGTAAATGATCTAAGTGACTTTTCTGAAGGGGTCTATAGTAAACAGCTTTGAGTTATAGCAGCCCATGACCTAACTTCCAAAGAACAATTTATTTTCATTGTACTTGGGTCCTCTCGGGCAGATAAAACCTCATCAATACTGAGCCAGCCTCTTGGGTCAGTTTTTTCTAGGTGGAGGATGAAATAACAGATTTTGGCTTTATAAACAAGTGTGTGATTTGTACATCTCTCTGCTTGCCTTAAACTACCTGATGGGAACTAACTGAAATGCAGGGAATTTAAAAACACCTGCTGAGATTCAGATTATTCTCTTTATAGACAGTTTCCAGTAAAACAACTCAGCAAAACCAAATCTTGATGGGATAAATAAGTACAAAGTGACACTACAGACATGGACTTAATTTTACATATATATGTGTGTGTATAAAATATTGACCTGTAGTTACTAATTGTATATAACGATATATAAAATTGCTCTCTCTCTGTATACATAGTTATAGCTACAAGGTTTTTTCAAACAAAGCAATTTATAATGCAAAGCTTACGTGAAAGCATGAAGGTCTTAAGGCTAAATGAAAGGGACTAAAAAATCATCAGACATACTTAGATTTAACTTTTTCTTTGGTAAAAAGTGAAAATCCAGTCTCATACGGCTATATTTGAGGGCTTCAATAGGTTCCAAGTTTTTCTTCTTTATGTATTTGAAACAATTCAAATAGTCATCAATAAAGGAATAGATGAAGACATTGAGACACATTCGCAAAATGGAATACTATGCAACCATAATTACAACTGAAGATTTTTAATAGATAGATCTCAAAAATATAACCAAGAGGGTGGGGATTTAGCTCAGTGGTAGCACGCTTGCCTAGTAAGTGCAAGGCCCTGAGTTCAATTCCCAGCACTACCTCCCCCCCAAAAAATATATGTAACACAAAGCTGTTATTCATAAATATAGATAAAGTGCAAAGCAATACAATATATTAGTTATCACTGCATGCATAGTTAGTAAATGAGAAAACCATGGGCAGGAAGGACACACTTAGAGTTCACACTGTAAGTCTTGACGGATAGGTATGTATGTAGGAAGGTAGACAGGTGATAGATAGATAGATAGATAGATAGATAGATAGATAGATAGATAGATGATAGATAGATAGATGATAGATAGATAGGTCAATCTCTTATTGGTCTGTTTTCCCAAATAATCCAGACTAAGATAATCTTTTTAATAAATGCTAGAACAATTTTATATCCACGTAGAGAAGAACGAAGTTAGATCCCTACTTAATCGCATATACCACAACTAACTCAAAATGAATCATTGACAAAAATGTAAGCACCTAAAGAATAAAGCCCTGGCAGGAGGGAAACAAGAATAAATCATCCAGATTTGGGGCTAGGCAATGGTTATCATATTTTAAACTAGTAAACACTCTTAGGGCAGTTTTAGATTTCCAGACAAATTGAACAGCTAGCACAGAGTTCCAATGTATCCTCTTCCCAACACACATTTCCCCTTGCTACTAACCTCTTGCATTAGTGTGGTGCATTTTTTACAACAAATGACTCAATGTTAATATATTATTACTAACTGAAATCCACACTTTACATTAAGGTTCATAGTTCTATGAATTTCAACAAGCACATAATGTAGCTAGCATTACATTATTATATATGATCTCTATCATGCATGATAGCCCTAAAAGTGGGGCTTTGCCTATTATTTTCTTCCCATTCTCCCTGATCCCCTAGGAACCTTTTATCTTTTTATTGTTTCTATATTTTTACCTTTTTCTTTCTGTCATATAGTTAGACTTAACATAGTATGTGCTCTTTACAGACTAGCACAGCTTAAACTTAGCATTATGCTTAAGATTCCTCCATGTCTTTTCAAGGCTTGACAGATCATTTCTTTTTATGGCTAAATAATATTCCATTGTACAGAAAGAAGTTCAACCTTATCCATTCATCTGTTAATTTTTTCATCACTGAGACAAAATACCTGACACCCAAAGCTAAAAGAGGAAAGGTTTATTTAGCTCACAGTTTGTAGAGGTTTCAGTCCATAGTAAGCTGGCTCCAAGGCAGGGTGGCATGGCAGAAAGGCATCAAAGAGGGGAGAGTCTATGGCAAGGCAGTCAGGAGGCAGCAAGCAGCAGTAGCAGTAGGAGCAGCAAGCAAGCAAGCCCATCTTTATATTTCATCGGGGCTTCTCACCCTGATGGTGCCCCCTAAACCCAGAGTGGGACACCTTAAACCCAGCATCACACTCTTAATCCCATCAGACTCTTAATCCCAGCATCACACATAGGTCCAGCCAGCTCTTAGAAGCCCCACCTGTAAGTGCACAGGGTTTTGGGGGGACATCTAGATACAAACCATAACACCTATTTAAGGACATCTTATTTGCTTCTAGTTTGGGGTAACTATGAGTAAATTGCTATCAATATTCATGTGCCCATTTATGTGGACATATCTCTAACTCATCTGGGGTGCAACTGCTGTCTGGTTAGACTCTTCATATCTTATGTCACTTCAGCATTGTAAGAAATCATCAAACTGTTTTCCCAAGTGTCTGTACCATTTTCCAATCCCACCACAAAGGATGAAAGTTCTTGCTCCACACCCTCATCAGTATTTGATATTGTTATGGGTTGTTTTTTGTTTTGCTTTGTTTTTGCTTGTTTACTTTGTTGATTTGGTTGGTTGTCTTTGTGTTTTAGCAATTCTGGCAGATATGCAGTAGTGCCTTGCTGCCATTTTAAATTTTAATTGCCCAGTGACATAAGATATGAAGAAGTCTCTGCTACTCAGAAGGCTGAGGCAGGTAGATTACTTGAGCCTATGGCTTCAAACCCAGTCTGGACAACATAGGAATACCCTGTTTCAAACAAATTACAAAACCCTTAGGATGGAAAGATGAATAGTTTATTAATTTTAGTTATTAGTTTATTAATTTGGAAGGATTTTCATCAAAATCCTTCCAAATATAATCTCATTATTTCATTGTCCTTCCTTATGCTTGGACACTGTAAAGGTCTTGCTGCTTTTAACTTCCTCAGGACTCCATAGACAGGACTGATCCTCCTCCTTAGGCTCTACCCCCATCTTCTCCTTTGTTTCTAAAACTATGACTAGACTCGAGTTGCAATAGTCTGTAGGTGGCAAAGTGCAAGTGTGACCTTGAGAAATTACAACCATAAGAATTTTATGATTCTGCCAATATATATTGACACAGAAAATAGGAATTTGTATAAAAATGAGTACAAAGGATGGAAAAATTATGATATCAGATAAGACTAAGTTGGTTGATGTAAATAGGCTAAGGAGAAATTCTAAATAGTATATATTAGCTCTAGTGGCTAGGAGTGATTCTCATTTTCTTTTGTTTAGTTGATTTAATCCTGCATCCTAAAGTGGCCTACACTGAATAAAGTTAAAGTGAAATTTTCTTGCTTTACTATAAAGCAAATTATCCAACTGATTGGGGAGTTAGTTAGCTTCGAGTTATTATAACAATATATCTGAGGTGATCAAGTTTAAAAGAAGAAAAGTTAAGGGTTGGGGATTTAGTTCAGTGGTGGAGCACTTGCCTAGGAAGTGCAAGGCCCTGAGTTCCAACCGCAGCACAAAAAAAGAAAGAAAAAGAAAAAGAGGAAAAGTTGATTTGGCTCACAGTGCCAGAGGTTTCAGTCCATGGTTACAACCAGTCCATTGGTTGCAGTCATGGACACGGTTTCAGTCCATGTCCTCCAGCTGAGGCAGGACCTCAAGGCAGGAACACAGGTCAGAGGAAACTGCTAACCTAATGGCAGTCAGAAAACAAAGAGAGAGAAGGGGCTGAGAGCCACAATCTCCTACTCAAGGACATGACTCCAGTCACCTAACTTTTTTCTACAGGCCCCACTTACTAATGGCTCCACCACCTTCCAATAACACCACTAGCTGGGTACCAAGCCTTCAACACATGAACCTTTGGGAGACGTCCAAGATTGTAACAATAGCAGGGAATTAGAATACTGTTGTGGTTTTATCATGTACAATTTGTTCACCTTTATTCCCATGAAAGGATCCAAAGACATTCTCCTTCCCAAGGCTGTGGATGAGAGCCTGACACAGAACTCTGGGAAGTCACAACAATTTTTTTCTGTAGGCCAGTGAGGATTATTGCCATAAAAATGGACTCTGAATTCAGTGATCTTGATAAGACTATGGCCACATGATGGTGTCTGTATTAGTTATTTTTCTATAGTCATTGGTTTGCAAGAAATATTTAACACAGGACATTTATAAGTTTTAACATTCACACACACACAAGCCAAGTGCAAGAAGAGCGCAGAATGTCTGTCTACGCACTAGAGACACAAAAGATCCAATCAAGGCCTGGGAGCCCATAGCAATGTCCCACATACATCCGTGTCTGCACCAAAAGGCTGAAGGAATCTATACTGGAACCAATGTACCACACTCACAGCAGAGATGAAGACCGGAGCTCCTTTGAAGCAAACAGCAGCCATCCTCCATGACAGCAGGGCCCCGAGCTCCTCCTGTGATGAGAACAGCTGGGTTCCCTTTGGGATAACCAGTTGCAACTGAGGTCTTCCTGGGAAATAGCCAGCCCCTATCCTCTGCTCCCATTCTCCTTTATGCTGTGTCAAGCAACAATCCTCAGGTGGATCCCCTATGACGAGAACCACACCAACTCAGTCCAGCTGGGGGTTCCTGCTCAGGTTGATCACAATAATAAGTCCACCACGGTGCCCAATAATTGGAGATGAGGTGAGTGTGCTCATCATAACAAGCAGTAGCAGTAAAGCAGAAATCAAAGAAGTTTCACCTACAGAGATCTTTGATGTTGTATAATTGACAATAGTTTCCCTAGAACTGAAACAGATAAACACCTTTACTTGGTGCACCTGAGGGAAAATCTAGGTCCGATGAAGGTTGACTTGGGCCACCAGAATAAAGAGCTACCACACTTCCCCCAGCCCAATGTGTCCTCCAGTTCATAGAGCAGATCTCCTTGAATGAAAAGAAGACCGGTCTACTTTGAGGAAAGAACTTACTGAACAGCCAAAAAGGTATACTTTGGACCTTTCCAACAAGATTTAGTGGCATAAATACTTTTGTAAAAGTTGATCTCATTTATAAATTTAAAAGAAAATTCTCAGGCCCCCAAATCTCAGCCTTAGGCCAAGTTTTCATAGGAAATACCTCCAAAGCCAGAGGGCAGAAGATAGGATATCTTTGTTCATTTTGTGTTGCTGTAACAAAGTACTTGAGAATGAATATATTACAAAGAAAAGAAATTTACTTGTATCAGACATCTGGGGGTGAAAAACCAATATTAAGTGGCCCTCTCTGTTTGGCCTCTGATGGTACCCATGACAGTGCATATGAGAGAGAAGTCATTTAGTAAGACACGAAGCAAGAGAAGCCCAGCTTGTGCATTATGAGAACCCACTCTTGCAGGAACTAGTCTATTCATTGGAGACCCAACCCATTCCATAGGATCAGCCTCCAGGGTAGTGCTTCCAGGACCTGATCTTCCACTATGTTTCACCTCTTGAAAATCCATCACCTTTAGATCCTGTTACATGGGAGATAAACTTCCAGCATACGAACCTTTCAGGGACAAAGCCTGGCTCATAGCTGCTACCCTGGTCATAAATGAGGCAGCTGTCATGGCTTGTATTAAGGACTATGACAAGTAGATTTGCACCTGCTTCAAGCCTAGGTTGTGCTAAAACCTACATGAGAGATTGAATGGGAAAAGGAGTGCTTCAAGTGTGAGGTCATTAATTTCTTGTTTTCATTCGTTTAGCAAAAAGCCAAGACTATGATGCCGAACATGTGAAAAGAAATATTACAAACAGGTCCTTGGAAATAGTGCCCCTAAAGAAGTCACAAAATCACATATCAATCCCAGAGCTTAAATCTCTTCCTCCTTTAATAATAATAATAGAGTAGAAATACCCATTTTTATAATTTATGAAAGAGATATGTTAAGGTGGTCTGGAGCTGATCTGTTTTTAATTTGCCCAGCAAGTTACAATCTTCTTTTAGCTTCCCTCTCTCCCCTAAGATACAGTGGGAAGAGCACTGGATTGAAAATCAGGTGGCCTGGTTCCAAATCTACCTCTAATTAGCTGGGGACATCTTGTGCAAGGTACTTAATCTGATTCTGTTTCTACATCTTCAAAAGAGGAATATTAACACTTTCCAAACTAACCTAAATTATATTATGAAAGTGTACACTACAACTTAGTTGTTCCATCTAGAATAAAATCACTAGACTTCTAAACCATAATCAGAATCTAACCAGGAGACTATTTCAGAGAGAAGAAAGACAACATTTCTGATACCTCTCCCTTTTCCCAGTCTTTACAAAGCTCCCCGATAGCTTTTGGTTATTTGTAATGAATATATCTCCAAGCTTGATTTCCAAGTTGGGAACAGGTCCTGATGCAGAGGCACATTTTGGATAATATAAAATGAAACACCTTGAATAAAAGCATTCATCTTCCCTTTCTAAAAAAAGTTAGAAAAGGCCATGGAGGCGTTTGCTCTCTGGTCTTGAAATGGATCGGGGCTTCTTTGGAGATCACTTCTCCTCGCTGTCTTTTTATTGCAAAAATGCATCTGCCTTCTAGGGAAGTTTCTTTGTCTCCAATACAGGGCAGAATCATTCTTCACACATTAGGTTTGATTTACTCCTAATAAGTCCATCTCCCTTGAGTTTCTTTTCTTCTCGATCAATGCCTTTATCATTTCTTATAAGCACTAGAAATTATTTTGTATCAATTGCCTTTTTTATTTTTCCCTCTTAGAAACAGACCAATTGTCCAGTGGAAGCTCAGGGACACAATTAACATTTCATATCAAACTAATGAGACACACGAATTATTGAGGGGCAGATTCTTTGAAGGGCAGCATAACAAAATAATAAAAATAACCCTGAAGTAGACTGGGGAACCTAAGCTTTGTCCAAACTCAGCAGCAACTCTCTGTGCTATTATGGAGAGATGATTGAACATCTCCAAGTCATCTTTTGATAAAATTGGTGGTGAGATCAAGGTGATTGCTGAACCCCTTTCTCTTTTGTATATTCTGAATCAAGGGTATGTTTTGTGTCACTATAACACAGAGTTATCAGCATATTGAGAATAATTCAAGCCAAGGCCGAGAAAACGAATCCTGTGTTATTATCAAATACAAATATGCATGATCTTGAAATAAATAAATGTGGGGAAAGAATTAGTGAGTTTGAGTCTCTAGAACTGTGTGCCCTGTGATTGGTGGGCAGTGAAACAGACTGTCCCAGGGGTTTTGTAAGAAGGTTCCAGAGAACTAGACTGACTGAAATTTCAAAAAAGAAAGCATCTGCTCATCACATGTTTCAGTGGGTTATTAAAATCATTGTCGTGGTGTGTCATACCAACATCGCATACAATGGACACTAACATCATTTTCCCGTGCCAATGAAAGCAATAAGGAAGAATGTCACCTAGGAAATAGGGCTTTGTTTCACTTGACACTCTACATTCAGAGATCATTAATTCTTACAATGTTATGCAACACTGAGTAGAGATTTATTTATCCTAAAGAAGTTCATACACAAAACACCCAGTCTCTTACACAGCCTCTTATAAATATAAGAAAGAGTAGAAAATGGTATGTAAGCACCATGGAAGAGATACAGATCACTGGAAGAAGCTAGATATTTTAATTGAGAGTATACAGCAGGAATTTTATGGAGCAAGAAGTATATGATATGGGTTTTGAAGGCTGAGTTAGGTTTGGCCTATGGAAATGACAAGATGTGGCAAAAGCAAAGGAAGACAGGTTAGAAAGCATGTAAGATTAAAATTAACACTAGCATTTAGCTAGTAAGCATGTAAGATTAAAATTAACACTAGCATTTAGCACTTACCAGCTGCTCACCATGTACTAAGATCTTTAGGTACATAATCTTAGTGACTTCTCAGGATTGTAAGGCATTGGTCTTCGTATTTCATTTTCAGTCAGAGAAACTGGATTTTAGAAAAGAAAGTGCCTTGCCCAAACTCTCCCATCAAAAGAAAGAATGGCTTGCCAAGGATTGCTGAAGCATGTTGCAAGAAAGAAGGAAAAATAGCTGAAAAAGTTCATTTTGGTTTGATAATAAACATGCTAGATTATTAGATTCTCTCAGTGAATCAAGTTAAGAAGAATTCAAATGAACTAAATAAGAAGTAAAAAGTAAGATCTTCTTCGTATTTAAAATGAAACAAAATGAGACAAAACTATGCCTTATATGGTATGTAAAATAGTCCCAAATCAGCCTTCCTCAAGCACCCTGGTCTAAGTCAAAGCATAAAAGGTCAGTCACTTCGGGAAGGGATGTTAATAACCTTCCTAACACAACTCTCTGCTTATGGAGATGGAAAAAAATCGAGGCTGAAAGAAAAGTTTTGAAAGAAAAGTTCTCATTCAATTTAAGCTTTAAACAAAGAATAAGTATTATATGTACTTGTAGCTTTGTAATTCTTTCCAATTTCCATATACTACTGGGAACTGACAACTAAACATGACAGTAAGAACGTAAATCCCCTGGCATTCATACAGTTTATATACTGCTCAGGAAACAATTAAGCTGTGTTCTCTTCTGTGATTTAATATTAGAAATGTGATTCTATTACTCCTCTGAGTTGGTTGGTATCCAGATGTGCATTAGGCATCTAGCATAAGCAAATCTTTCAAGTGGGCATACGTTAATTCCCCACTAAAAGTTTTGTAAATAAAAGCTGCACTGGAATCTCGGGGGGTATTCTGCTTTTATAGAAATTACCAATGTAGTTTACATTTTTCCTCTTGTTTGATCAGCTGTTCAAGAATTAATATCCTCAAAGTCACATTCATATTAAAAATGAGCTTTAATATGAATTCCTCTTTATTGCTATTTCTTCCATTAGTAACTCCATATTATGGATATTTGTATTGAGTCTCCGTGTTTATATTTGTTTTATTATTCTAGCAACAGCTATGCAGATATATGGTTGATAGCTAAAATATGTTTCCCAAAAAACCTCTATTTCAGATCTGTACGGTTAAATTATTAATGTTGTTATACCTGTTTTGAGCAATACCATTTAGTGTGTTGTTATAATACTAACAGCTATAATTTGCTATTTTCATTTTTATTTTTGCATTTGTACCTGACTCCCGTTTTGAAGGAAATCAGAAGAGGACTGGAGATACTTGCTTTAGTTGTTCTGTGGTAATTATTTTGAGTTCTGATGCATTTAGTATAGCATTTCATTCAATGAGGCGATCTGGTGTATGTGTTTCTTGCAACCCCTGATAACTCCCATGCCAAAATCTTGTAATAAAAGTGATATTTCTGTCTGAGAAAAAAAATTAAAAGCTTATTTTTAAAACAGATGTAGTCATTTTGCCTTTCTCAGTTACAGGGAGAATTTTCAAATAAGATATAAAACCAATGGTGATTCTACAGATAAATTTTCACAAACTGGAAACAAATTTTAAAGGCTAACATATTTATTTTAGCAATTTAAACCGGCTTCTTTTCCCAACTTCTAAATGATTTTACCCTTGCATTTTTAATATATTCTATTTTATGTACCAGTCTAGGACATTTCAGTGAGTCTACCTGTAAATATTAATCATTTTGATAATTCAACATGTAATTTTAAATGTATTTAATATGTAACTGGTATTTATGGAATCTCCTTCCAATAATTACCACTGAACTGAAGTTTAAATTTATATGGAATTATTTGAAATGATTTCAATTTGAAGTGACCCAAATTATAAGTTTTACTATGTAAAATATAATGTTTATTGCTAGAGGAAATTTTAAATAGACATCTGTGAGGAAAAAAAGTGCATATCTCAAATATGTTTGTTGATACCACAAGTCGAATTTATGACGCGTGATTGAAATGTTCACTCAATAAGAGACCAAATTCTTGTTTTCCATAATTCATCATAATTTTATTTTGTATTTACAGTCTTCGATTTCTAATGCAAGGGTCTCGCTGAGGGTCTGAGGGATTATGGAAGAGAAATGGGGTGTGGAGGAAAGGAGTCAGAGGTCTGACATAGACAACAATAATGACTAAAGCTAACAGGATGTGAAAGTCTTCCAGAAAAAATTCTTGCAGCCCGCTTTGCGTTCTCGAGGCGCCATGGCCGGGTTTGAGTTAGCGGATCTCTGCAGCTCCAGCCTCATCTCATCCTGCTCAGCAGCCTGGGACAAATCTTCAGGTTCCAGGGCATCGTTCTCCGTCTGGTTGGGTTCGGACAGCAGCTCTGCCAAGAAGTACTTGGCCAGTTCCTGCGTGGGGCAGAGGGAGAGGGCAAGAGAGAAGGAAGAGAAAGATGAAAAGAAGAACTAGAGAAACCGCCTTTGGAAAACAGACTCGATCACACTCCAAACCCAGTTTTCACAGCTGTGCAGTTCTTGTTCACTTAAAATCAATTCAAATATAAGAGAATAATAAAGGTAGCTGCGGTACTTTAAAGGCTCAAATATTTCTGCGAATATTCTGACTGCGTAAGCTTAAGACGCACACAAAGAAATAGACGATGAAAGCAATTTTACAAAGACGAAGAGTGTGCCAGTATTTCAACTTCATTTCTGTATCGTGATCTACGAGGTGGGATTAGTCTTACTGCTTTTTCAAGGTAAACGGTGGGGAGACGGTACCTCTCAATCGCACGCAGTTCGTCCTGGGGGCGTCCCTCGCCCCTCTACCGTGGCTTGGACAAAGTCAGCGCTTCAGCACCACGGCCAGCGACTCCCGGGGGCCGCACGGGGATAGACGCTGTGTCCCTCTGTGCTCAGCTATCGGCTTTCCTAGATTTCCCCAATGCCCCCGAGGAACTCACCTGAGCGGTGACCGACTGCGCTGATCAGACAGAATTACAGCTAAAGGGACCCTAGACTTTGAAAGTTTTCCTGCGAGCTTTGGGAGCTGAGGGACTCCCAAAACCACTGAGACTCTTCACGCGAACCAGACACCTGTTAAACCAAGGCTAAGTGAAGGTGGGGGAGCCCGGGAGAGAGAGGACGGCGGGGAGTTTTCTCACCTGCTTTCCTGCGGCGGCAGCCAGGGACTTCTGCAGAAACTGACGGAGTCGGGGATCCGAGGGCGCACCGGCGACACCGCCGAGGGCCAGGGCGAGGGAGAGCGCGGCCAGCGCGCACTGGAGGCGGCAGGACAACATCTCCGCGGAGCCGGAAGCCGAGCCGGAGAGCGGCGGGTCAGACTCTAGCAGGGATCGGCAGGCGGCGGGGACGGCTCGCGAGTCCTACCGCGGCTGGCGAGCCCTCCACAGGCTCCCCCTTTTAAACTCTCCCTCTGACGTCAGGCTCGCAGGCGCCCCCAGATCGCACCAGCGCTTTTACGCACCATTAGCCTTGCAACATCAATCACAGAAGTGAGGGGAGGCGACGCAGTCTGAAGAGGTTTACTTTAAGAAAAAAAATCTGCACACAGGCGGCACACACCATTCCACATGCCACGCTATACAGACAATCGTTTGTTTTCACTCAGTGCCACCAACATACACCTTCCATAATTTTACTCACACATGTGCACACTCAATTATGCACAGAGAGGGTCACTCAGCCTTTAGGGGTAAATGTGCTATCACACACAGATGCACACACATAAGTGCGTCCATGGTGTTCCACTCATCTTGCTTATCCATTTTAGGAGACACAAACAAATGCACTTGTACAAGTGTACAGTTAATGAGATTCAAAATCATTCCTGTAAGAACAGACTTCAGAGTGAACCCTCTCCGTTTCCATTCCCTCTGAACAGAGGATTCTGGACAGAGCCCCCACAAGATGTGAAGGGCCCTAACACAACTTCAGGTTTCTCTGTAATGAGGGAGAAGGTATCTTTGTTTCTTTCTTGGCCACTGAGAGATTTCTAATCTACTTGCCTTTCTACTGTGACCCCAAAAAGTCAATCAATAAAAACAAAAAAAATAAGCAGAGAGACAGAAAGAGACAGAGGGAAGGAGGGAGGAGAGAATGAGGAGGGGGAGAGAGAGAGAGAGAGAGAGAGAGAGAGAGAGAGAGAGAGAGAGAGAAATTGACTTCATTTGCTTCCTAGAAACTTGGAGCTGGAAGGCAATCTCTGAATTTATCCAGTGATTTTCAGACTTTGGACTACTGCCAGGGAGACAGGCGGCACAGTGCTTTGGCCGACATACTACACATCTGGAGCAAACACCAGCGCTCAGGGTGATTTCCACACAACTGCTAGCTTTCTAACAGACTCCTGGCCAGAAAGAGCAGAAAGAGCAGGTCTAAGTTAGGTCATGAATCCCAAGAATGGGCGTATTAAAATCCAGGAGACCATTCACATATGTAACCACTACTGAGTGTCTCTGTGTGGTTAAAGGATCAATAGACGCTGGGAAATCCAGTCTCCTCCTCTCTCAACCACAAATGAAGTTTAAGAAACATTGCCCTAGAATTCTAAGTTGGAGTTGGGCTGAGTGCTTGCTGTGCAGGCCAGAGTTTTGGCAACTCTGTTCCAAATGGTTTCTTATCAAAGACAAGTCAGTTAATTTCCTGGCATAGACCAATTGATCCCTCTTCAAGGGCAAATAGTTTATAAGCATCAAAGAAGCTAATATTGGATGAAAATAATGCTACATCACCAGAAATCATGTCAGGCAGAGAACTTTCTAATTCTGTCATCAGGTATGCATTAATAATTAGAATAGTCTCAGTGTTTAGACCCAAACCACAGTGTTGAGCAGCAGGTGGGATTGAGAGGTGCCCCGAAAGGCTTGGATACTTGTCACTATTTCCTTTTATGTCTGTAAGTGGAGGCAAGGAAAGAACGCAACAGTAAGGGGTGCAAAAACTTCCAGGATTTAGCAATTCCAGGCGAGGCTAAGCACAAAGTAAGGCATTACAAAGAATAGTCTCGGAGAGCAATGATTTCACAATCTTAGACCCCAGCCTTGGGAAATACACGTTGTACTCCCTCTAGATTCTGCAATCCTCCCTGGCCCCCAACTGGAGACACAGAGTCTAATTATATCAGCCCAGCTGGGTTGCAGCTTCTTCTAATGCTCTCCCATCCCTCTGTCCAAACCTTGGTCCTTGGTAGCTTCATGGAGTAGAAGAGGGGTGATTTCCTCAAACGGGAGCCAATCAGAGAACAAATAGCAGCCTGGCCATCTTGTTCTGTGGTCTGGACCTCTTTCTCTCCCTCCCCCCAGCCCTCTCCTTGCATATTTCTCTCTTTCTCCCCTGCACCTTCTCCTCTCTGCTCTTTCTTTTCCCCTAACCTTTTTCTACATTTCTGTCTCAGAATCTTCCTTATTCACTTCTTCTGTCTTCCACTTCTCCTCCTTTCTCTTTTTCCACCCACTCTTCCACTCTGCTCTGACTTCAGTCTGGTGTGATCGGGCTCTTTCCTGCCCTCTGTACGTGTCCTCCCTTTTCACCTTGCTCAGTCCTCATCTGTCTCAGTTTCTGCTTCTAGGTTTGTCTGCCTGCCTCCTCTTGCCTCCCTCCTTCCCTTTCTTCCTCTCTCCTCAGCTGCTTCTCACAGAGAATGCTCCTAATCTCAAGTTATTTGAGCACCAACACAGAATGGTGAGTCTGAGTTTTCAGGTCCATCCTGAAATGCTGAGGCTGGAGAGGAGATGACTTCTGGAGTTGTTTTTGTTTTGTTTTATACCCCTTAGATTGTTATGAATCTGAGATCCACTTAAAAGAGAAGCGCAGGACAAAACAAGACAAAAGTTATTCTCTAAATTCCCATGGGTTTAAGCCTTTTCCACTCAATTTTAGCATATAGCTTGAGGAAATAAAGCATTTCAAACATTTCCAGCCTGAGCCCTCTGCAGTTAACCCTGAGGGCCTCTCTCCCAAAGAGAAGGTTACACTTGGTGGTGCTGGGAGCCTTATTTCCCAGACCCTGGTCACCAGGAATCACCTCCTTTGATCCTTGGGTTCTTCCTGGGTCATAAACTACTTTGTCATCCAGCACTTTGGGGAGTGGGACTACTCACAGGGGAGGTCCTGGAAGAGTAAGTAGCTAGTGCAAGGGCACCTTAGTGGCACCTTGCAGATGGGAAGGGATCTAATGATGGATGGAGAGGGGAAGGAGCAAAGGAGAAGGCCATCCTACTTCAGAATGCCTCACTCACCTCTGACTCAGAGATGCCATAGAGGCCCGCCTGAGCAATCTGAGGTCATTATCTGCCAGTATGATGAGTACAAACTCATTTTAGTAAGAAATAATGAAAATCTGTGAGCAGACACGTATGTCCAATATTACAAAATTGAGAACGTTTCTATGGAACAGAGAGGGCTGAATTCTAGCTTGGTTCTGCCACAACCAGCCGTGGGACATCCGCTCCCAGCCAGGTTTCCTCATTTGCAAAAATAAAACCTCAGCAGGTCATCTTTGTGCTTCCTTCCAACCATGACAATCAACAAGTTTAAAGTAAAAGGGTAAATTAGAGTGTACTCTGAAGTTAAATGCCCTCATTTTTCTCTAATTGAGGACTTTGTTCTGAGAAAGAGCCTAGATTTTGTGTAGCACGGGAGAGAAGACTGGGTACACAGGACATGTCGCAGGCCTGTTAGAAAACTTGCTGAGTCTTGCTTCTATCACTGATCTGCCCTCCGCATGAAGACCCTTAATTTCTCCATCTGTAAAATTGACTTGCTCAACTTTTGTCTACAAATAAGTATGGAACGGCTGTACTATTATTTGAGATGTCAATGATAAAGCAGTAAACTAGACAGACAAAGTCCTAGGGAGGAAGGCAAATTGAATTAATTTTATTATTGCTCAAATTATAATCTGTGTTAAAATTTACATGGGTTAAAGCAAAACACAAAGTATGAGAGCAGCTGGGGAGACCCCTCCGAAGAAGAGCCCTGTGAGCAGAAACTCATGAGAAGTGAAGGGGTTGGCCCCACAAATATCTCAATAAAGTTTTCCAACCCAGGACCTGGAGTAGCCTTGTTGAGGCGAGAGAACTAGAGCGGCGTGGAGGAAGCAGAGAAGGCCGGGTGATGAGTTGATGAGGCAGTTGGGCGAGGCTTGAAGGTCTTGGTATGGAAACCACTGGAAAGTTTTGAGCAAAGGACTGACTTAATTTGGTTATTTGTAAATAACGCCTTCTGCTCAATGGAGGTTTTGCTGCAGAAGGGGAAGAGGGAAGGCAAGGAGATAAGAGTCTAAGAACCATTGAAGAGATGAACCAGGGCAAAAGAAACTCATTCTCTCATAAATGTCCATGCCCAGGCAGTCTGGACGCAGAAAGGCTCTTCAAAATCCCTGGGTCTCGGCCCTCTCTAGCCTACCTCCAGGCCCATCTTATCCCCCAGGCCCTGAGGACCAGGAGGGGCGGGTGGTTCCTGGCTCTTCCCAGAGATTCTGTGCCGTCCAAGTAGGATCCTGGAGATTCTGTGTTGTCCAGGTAGGATCCTGGAGAGTGGGTAAGAAAAGGTGGTATTGGTGCCTGGAGTGGTGGCCACGAAGATGAAGATTGTGATGAAGATCACCTAGACTTGAGGTTTATTTGGAAGCAAGGTAGATAGGACACCTTGATTGTTTGTTTGGAAATCAAGATAAGGAAATGACAAGAAGCATCATACCCTGCAGACTCATCTAGACAATCTCTAAAAGACTGTCAAGCTTCACAAATTCCTAAGAGCACAAGAAATGGATTTATGCTGAAGACTTCTGGAAAATTTCCAAACAAGAAACCTGTTATTTTCTAGATGAAAGGTGAGGGACAAAAGCAACCGAGCATTGTAGAAAGAGCCATTGGCTGGGTATCTGAGGCCCTAGACTTACATGCTCAGTTTCTCCCTGGTTAAAATGGACCTGATAATCCTTGCCTCCTGTAAAGCAAGATTTGAGAGCCGGATCAGATCAGGTGGGTGAAAGAGTTTGGTGATCCCTAAAACATGAGACTATCAAGACAGTTTGCTGAGTAGACATGCAGCACATACGACCCGAGGTGATGGATTCCCTCAAAAACACGTACCTGCCGATCTCCTAGTCATCTCTGAGCTTCAACAACAAAAGTCAAAATAAAATTTTTTTAAAACCCTAAACATCACTCAGTGTGATTGCTCCTCTATGCTAAGAACTAAGTGCCACTGTCGTGTGAATACACTAACATAGTCACCGAAGGTGTCAGAGTCACCCTAGCCGCTGGAGACCTCACGAGGAAACAACACCGACCTCTGAAACAGGCACGTGTTCCTGGCATGCAGAGAAAGGCAAAGCTAACCGGCCACTGTGCGGGGAGCGTGGTAGCTGGAGCGCGTAAGTATCCCCCAGGCGGGGCGTGGAGTACACAGCTGGGCTGATGTCGCAGCTCTTTCTGATACTCCAGACACTCTCTCGGAGGAGAAGCTCTGTTTCCACTTCTCCAGTTTCCCCTTCTGTCTGTCTCTCCAGAAAGTTCCCATTTATTCCTCCAGCTTATGCCTCAGGAATTCTCAAAGAGAAGAAACTCAGCCCTGGTCTGTCCCTCCGTGCCACCCCACATTAACCTCCCACCTGTGTACCTACTTTCCTTCTTAAAACAAAGAGTTAGACCTGGGATTTTCCAAGAACCTGCCCAGCACAGTCAGGAAGGGAGGAGCTACCTTGGCCAAACTCTTCAATCTGTGGATCTAAGAAATAAGGCCAGAAATCAACGGTTCCCTCCCCGGAACAGTGCAGAACAGCAGGCAGGGCTCCTCCTTGCGATAATTCTGAGAACCTGGCTTTGAGGCAGTGTGATAGAAGCCACATAAACACAAAAGTGCTTCGTAAAGTGAAGTCTCCCCGACAAGAGCTCCAGTTTCTCCACCCTTGAACTTGTAAGCATTGCTCTTAACCCTGGCTTCCCACTGACACTGCCTGAGAAATATTTTAAAAGCATAAAGACTTGGGGCTCAGCAGCAAAGATTCCAGTTCATAGGCCTGGACTGGGCTCAGACATCTCTATCTTTTAAGACTTTAATTCCAGTCTGCAGTCAGAGTCCTGCCACTCTGGATAACTATGGGGCCACACCGTCCCCCTGTCTCATTCTGCTCGGCCACTCCTCTCCCCTCTCCCTTTGGTCTTTCCCTCTTTCTCTCTATTTTCTTTTTCTCTTCCCTTCTGCCTCCTTGCTCTTGTCCCTCCCAGTCTTCTCTCTCGTTTTCTTCTTTATTTTCCTGCCTCCCATCATCTCTTTGCTCAACCCCCATTGTCTTTTCCCTTCTTGGGCACCCCAGAGGTGAAGTTTGGCTTTGCCTTACTGAGGCCAAAGCACCTTCTCCATGGGCTTTCCTGAAGCTTTTCTGTAACTCGAGGGTAGAGGGAGGAATGGGGTAAAAAATGGGCCCATCCTCAGACCAGAACCTTAAAATTATTGCACCCTATTCCTCGGTTTAATATGGAAAAACAAACCAAGCGAAGGGACCACAAGACTAAGAGCCTCTGGTTCCCTTAGTTCTTTATTTTCTTGCCATGATGCGGACGCACTGTGGAGTTCGCTGGATCCCTCCCACCCATGTGGATGGGATCGCGGGCTAAGACTGGCAGGTCCTGCCTTGATCTCTTGCGTCCGGCAGCACGCCCAAAGAAAACCCCAGCTCCCTGGCTAGGGCTTTATCCTAGGGAGGAAGCCTTGAGGATTAGCGGGCAGAGACCGGGGGCTCCCGTAGGTTGGGCTGTCACGCCCGGTGTCTCCGTCCTTATCTTGCACAACAGCCGGCCTGCTGTTCGTTGCTATGCTGCGTGGGCTGCTTCAGCCCCCAGGAGGAGATGCTGCAGTTAAACTGAGCTGTCCTGCCCCCTGCTGGCGCCATTGTTAGAAGGCAGCTTTATCCAAAATTTAAGAGCAGAATTTACTCATTTTTTCGTTTATGGCCTTTTTTAAAGCATCCACTGTGGAGAAAGGACTCTGTTCGGTACTGAAGGTGCCAAAAAGCACAAAACAACTCTTCCTTTAAACCATCAATTCTCAAACGCTTTGCGCCAGAGGCTGCACTGGACGTTCAGAGCTGACCCAAATATAATTGAGGGCTTCAAAAGGAAGCCTCGGTTCACTTTGGTAAATTAGACAGACTTTTGTTCCGAACCGTAGAATCAAAGAAGTGCCGCCAAAACGGACGATAAACACCTTCTAACCCAGCGTTATTCACCGTGGCGAACTGGATCTAGGGGTCAGGCACACGGTCCCCCCGATCGGCAGTACGGGGAGATGGTGTGTGGCGCAGGGATGCTGATGACACGGGTTTCACACGAAGAAGAGACAAAGAGCTCTAAAACAGCAGCTCTGCTACGAACTGTCCTCTTGCATGTAAGCAGCTAGCATCACAAACGTGTATTTTAATGGATGTCACATCTATAGTTTATGTCAAAATTCACCGGCCCAATCATCTTTTTTCACCTGAGGGGTCCAGAGACTCGCCCCCTGTCCAATGTGGCCCGCCCTGTGGCCTGGGGAGGGGAAGGCTCCCTACGGAGCTCGCGCGTGTGTCGAGAGCTCCCTCCTGTGGCCGTTCGCGCCATCGCTGCTGTGCCCGGGCGGGGCTCGCCGGGCTTTGGGTCAGGCCCAGTGTGGGGCCCGGTGCTCCGGCGAAGCGCCACACCACAGTCCTGGGCGCTGCTGGCTTTCAAACTCTTTGGCAGTCACGCACCCTAAGAAAGACATTTTACATCACAACGCAATGGACACAGTGCTTACACACGTTTTTCGAAACAACACTTCGATTGCTTGCAGTAAACTCTTCTATCTGCTATTTTCTATTTCTATTTGTTTTTTCTATGTAAGACAGAGATTAACTGCGACCCGCTACTGGCCGTGAACCTTGGTTCAAACCCGCCGCCTTGGACCAAGAGGCCCCGAACACGGGCTGTGGGACCTTCGGGATTTCTAGGCTGCTGTTCTCGTGGCTGCTCGGCCATGGTGAGTACTGGGCGACGATCCCCGCTGCTGCGAGGTGCTGGTGCTAGCCTCTTCTCTCCTTTCTCTTTTCTTTCTTCCATCCTTTTGGAAGATCTCACTGCAGCAACGCTTAGGCTGCTGCTTGTTAAAAACAGCAATGTTCGCTAACCACATTGGGCCGAATGGTGGCCACCAAAGATGGGAACACCCAACCTCCAGGACCTCAGACTGTGACTTTGTTTAGGAAAAAGGAGTCTGCAAAGGTCACTGAGCTACAGATCTGCAAATGGCTCATCCCGGATGACCCAGGTGGGCCCTAAATCCAAGAATAACATACTTAAAATAGAAGAGCCAGACACAGCGAGAAGACGGTGTGTATGTGTGTGTGTGTAGGGGGATGTCCAAGATAGAGACTGCAGGACACGACCATAAGCTAAGGAGCATCCGAAGTTACCAGAAGCTAGAAGAGAAAGGAGAGATGCTAGCCCCAGAGCCTGACAGCTGCATTTCACATTTATACCCCTGAGAACTGCAAGAGAATAAACTTCTGGTTTTTTAATCTACAAGTTGTGTAATGTGCTGTAGTAGCCATAGAAACCACATGTTCTGACTGAGCCTCCCCTGTCCCCCAGGAGGGGTCTACCTGAACTGGACCCGGCATCAGTTCTACTCTGTGCCTGGGACCACGACTCCTCTCCAAACCTCAGGCCCTTACGCGGAGTCAGACATCTGCCAGATGGTTTCTTCCCAAAAGTTAGGCTCAGCTAAGGATATGCCGAATCTGTTATTTTTCTCACTTATTCTTTTTATCTTTTGTACATGTTTGTAGGACTACATGATGCTTACATTCCTTGTAGGGACTTTGTGTTTGCACACAGCATTTCAAAATCCCCCTCCTTTTTAAATCTCATTTTCCTTCCCTCATTTTCTCCTCCCCCCACCTTTTAGTTCCAAACCCATATGCCAAAGATTCATTTCATTTTTTCCTATTGTCTCTCTTTTATTTTGCATGTCATTTATATATTGGGTTTCTCATGTAGGAAAAGTGATGTGATTTTTAAACTTGTGTGTCTGACTTACTTCACTTAACAATGCGGTCTCAAGGTGCATCCATTTTCCTGCAAACAACTTGAGTTTATCCTTCTTTATGGCAGAGTAGTACTCCATTGTGTATAAATACCTCGTTTTCTTTATCCATTCATCTGCTGATGACATGTAGGATTGTCTTAGTTACTTTTCTCTGGTTTCTGAGACAAAATACTCAACACCCAAAGTTAAGGAAAGAAAAGTTTATTTAGCTCGCAGTTTGTAGAGGTTTTAGTCCACAATGGGCTGGATCCAAGGCAGGGTGGCCTGGCAGACAGGCAGAAGGCAGCAAGGTGAGCAAGGGATAGACAAGCTTCTTTTTGCCTCTTATGTCTTATGCAGGCAGCCAGGACTAGGGCAGTACCAAACCAATCAGTAGATTGATTTAGTAATCAGCCCCTAATCCCAGCATCACGCATTCTAGATTCAGCCACCTCTGAAAAAGCCCCACCTGTGACTGTATGAGTCTTTGGGTGACATCTAGATACAGACCATAACAAAGATGCTTCTGAGATTTAGCTATCGCGATGCTATAAACATGGGTATGTGTGTGTCACTGTAACATAATGTCTTTATCTCTTCCAAGAAAGTACCTAGAAGGGGAACAGCTGGCTTAAATGGAATTTCTATTTTTAGTTTTTTGAGGAATCACTATACTGATTTCCATAGCGGTTGTACCAGTTTACATACCTACCAACAGTAAAGAAGGGTTCCTTTTGCCCTGCACTCTCTCTAGCATTTTTATTATTTGATTTCTTAAAGATAGCTATTCTTTCTGGAGTGAGATGGGATCTCAGTGTTGTTCCAATTTGCATTTCTTGAGCGGCTATCAATACTGAGCATTTTTTTCATGTATTCATTGGTCGTTTGAACTTCCTCATCTGAGAAGTGTCTATTCATTTCAGATGCCCGTTTTGGGTTGGGTCTTTAAACTTGGGGGGGGGTCTAAGTTTTCTGAGTTTTTAATACATTCTAATATCAATCCTTTGTCTGAGGAGTTGTTGACAAAATATTTTTCCATTCTGTGAGTTGTCTCTTTACTAGCCGTATAGAAGCTTTTTAAATTGATGTAATCCCTTTTGTTGATTCTTGGTGTTATTTCTTGTGGTTCTGTTCAGAAAGTCTCTGACCTTGCCTGTGTCTTCAAGAGTTTTACCTACTTTGTCTTCCAGGATATTAAGTATTTCTGTATCTATTTTGATTTTAGTTTAGTACACAGTGAAATATACGGGCGTAGGTTCAACCTTCAGCATGTGAATAGCCAGTTTTTCCCAGCACCCTTTGTCAAAGAGGTTCTTTCATCCAGCGAAAGTATTTGATCCCTTTTTCACAGCTCAGATAGCTGGGTGTGCCTGGAGTTGTCTCTGGCCCCTTCATTCCAGTGGTGGCGAATCTGTGGCATCTGTTCATCATCACTGAAGATCAAAAAGGTTGTCTGTCGCTGCTCTATTCTCTTCCACCGATCCACAAGTCTGTTTGTTTGTTTGTGCCAATGCAGTGGTTTTTATCACTGTAGCTTTGTAGCACAACGTCAAGCATGAGATTGTGATGCCCCTGCCTTGCCCTTGTTGCCTAGAACTGCTTTTGCTGTTCAAGATCTCTTCCTGTTCCACATGAATTTTAGGATTGTTTTTGCTAGTTCTATGAGATGCGTATATGTTTATAATTGTTTTCTCTTCTTGTTAAATTGTTCCCTTAACCAATACGTAGTGAACGTCTTTGTCTCTTCTCATAAGTTTTGTCTTGAACCATCCTTGATCTCAAATTAGGAGAGCTACTCCTGCTTTTTTTCCAGGTTCCTGTTGCATGGACTATCGCTTCCCACACTTCCTTTTTAAAATTTTTAATCTGTGAATTTCTTTTTGAATTAAATGTGTTTCTTACACACTACATATCATTGGCCTTTGTTTCTCGATCTACACCGTCAGTCTGTGTCTTTTGATTGGGGAATAGAGACCATTGACTTTGAATGTTACTACTGAAAGGTGTTAACTTACTCCTTTCACTGTATTACCTTCCTGTTGCCGACTTCCTTTTCTTCCCCCTTCTTCTTAGCTGCTTATCCCATTCTTTTTGACTTACTGGAATTGTTGGCTTCATTGTCTCTTCCTAGGAAATCACTGGGAATATTTTGTAATGCTGGTCTTGAGGTGCTCCTTGTCATGGACATACCCTATTTCTCCCTGAAATTTGAAGGAAATTTTTGCAGCGTATATATATCAAGGTTGGAAGTTGTTATCTTTCGGAGCTTGAAACACTTCACTCCGAGCCCTCCTGGCCTCTAAGGTTTGTGTAGAGAAGTCTGCTGTAATGCTAATGGGTTTACCTTTATATGTTGCTCTTCTTTAGCAACTTTTAAGGTTCTTTCCCTGCGTTGGACTTCCGGTACTTTGAGTGTGATGTGGCATGGAGAAGGTCTCTTTTGTTTGTGGCTATTTGGGATTCTATATGCCTCACTTGTCTCTATTTATTTCTTTCCTTATATTTGGAAAGTTTTTGCTATGATTTCTGTGAACAGGTTTTTTTATGCCATTTGTGTTGTTTTCTCATTTTTCACTTATTTCAATTACTCTTAGATCGGTCTTTGCATCATCTAGCAGCTGTCGGATCCATTTTTTATGTTCTCTTGTTGCTCTTGAAGTGTCTGAGTAGCTGGTCTTTGAAGGCATCTCTGCCTTCGAGTTCTGAAATTCTCTCCTCACATTGGCTGCTTCTGTCACCCATACTTTTGATAAAATTTTTAATCTTTTGGGTTTCTGATTGAAACCATTTTATGGACTCCAATTCTTTGCTAAACAAGGTCATTTACACTTTTTATCATTTTGTTTAGCTCAGCTAGCCCTTTACTAATGTCTTTGAAATGCTCCTAGATCATTTTGGTTATTATTTCCATCATCTGCTCAGTAATATCTTCTGTGATCCCGCTGAGTACCTTTTTGGTCTGTTTTCTAACCTCTTCTGTCATCCTTTTGAGTAACTTGGGTATGTGGTTTAAGCCATTCTCCCCCTCAGTGCCCCCTGATTTGGCTTTGTAAAAGCTGAAAGATTTGGGAGGCATTTTGGTGCCTTTCTTGTGTTTGTATTAATTTGTTTGTCTTGTTTTGTGCTGAGATTCATGGATACTTGCAGTGTAGAGACTTTGCTGCTAGTTTAGAGATCTCTTCAGTTAGTCACTTTTCAGTGATATACTTTGGGGATTGCCAACTATAGTATTTGCCTCTACCACAAGAACTGACCTCAGTTAATTTGGGAAGGGAGGATGCAGTCTAATTAGCCCAACACCAAGTTCTCTAGGAATGTACCCCAGTATTACTAATGTCACAAATGTAAATTTGGATATTGTCTTACAGAAAAAGCCCATTAACAGCCACAATTATGTGACCCTGGTAGTAAGGAACAAATCAGCTATGGTAGTTTCATCTAAATTGGATATTAACATACCATAAGAACAAATTATGTATGACCTTTAACCCTAGAGAAGAAGTTCACATTTATAGTGCAAACATTAAGACAACCCAGGTACCAATAATATATACTAAATGTGACAGCTATATCTCTGCTAATGGTAGAAAAAAATTAGCAGTAATTTTTATAGATTTAACTATCTGAAGATTAATAAAGCTCTTGGTTATACTATTAAAGATATAGGGGATTGGGAATGTAAAAAGAAAAATTTAAAACCTTAAACTATGTGATATGAGAAGGAGGAGCAAGAAGTGGAACAAAGCATCCTATTGGGGAGTAAAAGGCTATTTATAAAATTAGGTAAAGGTAACGGAAAACTGATGAGAAATAGAAGATAAAATACAAAAGGGAGAAAAATTATTTGAAGAATTAAAAAAAAGAAAAAGAATTAAAGGAAGATAAATTAAAAAGGATAAGAGGAAAACTAAAGCATAAAAAAAGAAGAAAAAGAGATAGCAAAAAAAAGAAGGAAGAGAAGAAGACCTCCCCCACAAATTCCCCAAACCCCAAAAAACTAGTGAAGAAGAAAGAGGAAAGAAGAAAAAAGAACACACACACACACACACACACACACACACACACACACACGAAAAGAAAAAGCAATTTCTCTGTGACTTTGAATGTATGGTTTCCCTCCAGGATCCACAATTTAAGGACAGTGCCTAAGTCAGAATGTATCTACACTCACTCTGGCAAATAAAGAAGGCAGTCAGACCCCAGATCTATGCTGGATGTAGGGGAGGGAGTAAGTGCTAACCCTAACCTTCAAATCCACTCAGGCTGGGCCTGGCCTCAGATTGCAGAATGGGGCTGTGTCCTTCAGCTCAAACCTTTCAGGGGGTCTCTTTCCAGTCCTCTCCCTAACCAGGGTGTCTCCTGTGGCTGTCTCTCATCCAGTCACAGTGGGAGATTGACACCGTGAACCCTGAAGTGAAACTGTACCTTGGTTGCTCTGAGTCCTGGATTCAGAGAATCAGCCCTTCTACAGAAAGACATCTGACTGAGCATCCACTCTAAGAATATAGTGGACAGTTGGACTGCAGTCATTCATCAGCTGTTGCCTACTGAAGGACTCCTGTTGTAGCAAAATCCTGCACTGTCTGCAGATCACAGCCAACCTCTTGTCTGGCCGCATCTCTCCCTGAGGCCACCTGGGGTCCCCAGCATTCACTTTGTGTCTGTAAGTTCCATTTCCTTTTCCTATGAGCTGCAAGCCAGAAGCCAGGGAGAAAGTGTAGACTGTCTCTTCTCTTCTCTGTGTTGCATTCTGTCTCTTCAACTTCTCTGTACCTTTCCATTTTCCTGTCAGGTCCTTCCTGCTTCCTGGGGATCTACTTCTCTCTCTTTTCTTCCTGAAGGTGTTATTTTCCAGTGTCTGAATTAGATAAAGATAACAGAAAAAATTCTGTATCTCAGAGAGGTTGAGTTGTTGTTGCTCAAAACTCCACCCATTTTTTCTTCTGTGGTAGGCGCTGTTCTTGGAATTGGTTCCTATTGCAAGACCCCACCCTGTCCCATGTCCTTCGCACAGGCACATCTTGATCAGCTAAACTCCAGGTGTGGGCAACTAGGGATTTTCTTCCTCAGGAGGCTTCTCAGTTACACAAACATCAGTTGTTGAACCAGAAGCCAGCTTACCATGGCAGTAGGAGTGGCAGGCTGGGTGTGGAGATAAAATCCCTGAGGAGTGAAGTGACTTGTCCAAAATCACAGAGTGAGTTAGTGACGGATGTTCCTCTGGGTGCATAATAAATATGGAGAGTTTGGAGAATTTTCCCCATTCTAGCACCACTGTGGGAAAAGTACCGTCTAGGTAGACAAGGTCAAGCTTACATCCCTCTCGCCTTTTTTGCATCTACTCAGCTCTCAGCCTGTTGACATCACCATCTGCCTCACTTGCTTAAGGGGAATCAGTGCAGTCTCTTGCTTACTCTAGCTCTGCATTTCCTCATCATAAAAACTTTCTGATAAATTGGTGAACCAAGGCCATCCCTTGGGGAAAAAAAAAAGCATTGGCTAAGCAACATTTGACAGCAGGAGTAGTAGATAAACAGGTTTGGGTTACTAACAGGAAGACTAGTCCAGCAGAAGAAATATGTTTGTAAATCTAAGGAAAGGAGAAAAGAGATGTGGGCAGAAAAGATTCCTGCAATGTGGAATGAATGCATGAGGTGATTTCCCAGTCTCCTCAGTCCTTAATTCTCATGCCTATCTAAGGCTTCATCTTTCTGCCCCTAAACCCCTATTTTTTTCTTTTAAAGAGAGGTTGGGTGTTTCTGTACTCTCCTGATGACTTCACAAGATTCATCTGAAAAGCATGCACACTGTTTTCCCAGAACCCACTGTACACAGGGGCTTATTCACATCTACGTAATTCTGAAATGAGACAGACTCCCTGTGTGTTTGTTTGTTTTTTATTATAGTAATTATATTGTTGTCTGATAATAGTTTGAGTGCATGTCTGGTTTCTTGTAAGAAGGCTTTGTTGAAAAAGCTTTTCTCAACGGGAGAGATGGTGCCTTGGTTGACTCAGAGAATTGCACGGAATGGAGTATACTAAGTGCTTGCGAAATACTTGTGAACCATTGAATGACTGCTTACTCTAATGTTCACTAAAGCTTGTTATGGTTTAGATTGAGAATGTTCCCCAAAAGCTTGGTGCTCAGAAGTGGGGCGTTGGAAGGTGATTGGGTTGATCTCACCAGCAGGTTCAGTCCCCGGGGCCTGGTAGGAAGAGATGGCTCCTGCAAGGGTCTGTCTGCCTCCCCAGATCCTCTATTCTCTCTGTTTCCTGGCTGCCCTGATGTGAGCAACCTCCCCCACTATGCCCCTTTGTCATGCTGTTTCTGCTCTGGGCCAGCCAACCTTGGACTGTGAACCAAAATAAACCTTTCCTTTACATTGTAAGTGTTGGATATTGCGTCTCAGCAACAAGAAAGTGGTTAAGACAAGCTTCAAGTCACACCTTTATGCAATTCTTAAGCTAACTTTTCCTCTAATCATCATCTCGCTCTCCTTTTTTAATGTTACATTATCTGTACATGCCTTGTGAATGCTCTAGATATGAGTTGCCCCCAGCTTCTCTCCTGTGTCATGATAATAGTCCTCTCCTCTAATTGAGGACTACATTGCACCTCTTGTAAATGACTTCAAAGTTTTCTGACTGGCTTTCCCACCATCTCTTCTCCTCCTCGGCCACCAACAACTCTCTCTTCAAACTGATTCTGTGCTCCATAGTCTGATTTGATTTCTAAACACACACCTGATGATATAATTGTCTACTTTTAAAACTCCAAATACAAATCATTGCCTTCTGGGGTGGGGGGTCTGCATTCCTAATGCAAGTTTTAGAAGCTCTTGGGAATATAGCTCCAACTTCTTCTTCAGTCTTGCTTCTTGTTGATATCTAACTGCTCACCGTCTCCCGGAATGGCCCACACGTGTCAGCTGTGAAACTCCTCATCACATTAGCTCTGTCTACAACGCATTCAAGCCCATCTCCTGCTCACAAAGTGTACTTTGTACTCTGAGAACATTTCCAATTTCACAATTTCCAATCCACAAAGAAGCGGAGATTATATAGTTTGCTTTAGTGTGAGGGCCTCTTTTAAGAAAAATTATGCAAAATTCTCTATTATCATGTAGATAGTTTAACAGGGATTCGTAGTACAAAATGTTGAAATATATTTAGCACCAATACTCTGAAATAAATGTACAGGAAGACAGCCAAGCAAAAGATTGTAAAGATAAAAATAAAATGCTTCTCCCCTTCAGGAAATTTACAATACAGCCAGAGATAACAGGGATATGTTAACAGCTATGATACAGGATAAGATGAGTTCATCAAGGGCAGGCTCAAGAAACAGGTTGTGGGGATGTGCTAGAGAAGGGTCTGATGTCCTTCATTCTGTCTCAGGGTATCAGATGCAGCTTCTTAAAAGATGGCATTCATTGTTGGAGTGAAGAAGGGGAGTGAGTCAGCTTTGGTGAAGAATGGGACCAGAGAATCGAAGTCTTTGAGGTCAAAGGGAACCGTGAAAATGCTGTGTGTTTAGGGAACGACACAGATTGCCATGTGGCTGCAGCTACAGTAAGTGGGTGACTTTGGGGGAAAGTCTGATGTATTCGTTGTGGCTAAATTCACTTTCAAGTAAAAAAAAAAAAATTGTGAGGGCTTTTGGCTTTGCATAGAACTTTATTTATCATTTGCACAAAATTTCAGGTTGAGGATCCAGAACTGATAAGGAGAAGTTTCAAGGCTGCGGGAAGGAAGACAGCTGCCCAGCCAACCCTCCATGCTATAGCTCTACCTACTATCTGCTGCAGACGCGTGGAAGTCCCAGAATAGGAAGCACCTGCACCCACTCTGCACCCACAGCAACCACGAAAGATAAGACAACAATTACTACTGTTTTATGTTACTAAATTCTGATACGATTTGTTAAACAGCAACAGATAATCTAAAAATTATCTCTCACACAAGTTTCCTCAGACTTCAAACATGTAATGTTTATATCATTTATATTCCATCGGCCAGAACTTGGTCACATCACCACTCCTAACTGCAAAGGAATATGGGATAAGTTGTGTTTATTCTGTAAGGCTACATAGCCACAACCTTATTCCTGTGAGTAAAGCGGGCAACAGGTATTAGGAAACGTCTAATGGCCTGCCACAGTGAGAAAAGGGAACTCCTTACCAGAGACGTATGAATACAGAACACCAATTTAAAAAAAAATGGCTATTTAAAGATCACCTAACATGCTTCTAAATCTATAGCAATTCTAACCATTTTGTTCTAGTGAAGATTTAAATTATAGAAGATTTTTATGTGAAAATAAAAAATAATAACATCAGGTTCAAGATGATGAACACAGCTCATCCATCTAATGTCCAAACTTTCCAAAATTTCCAAATTCCCCACTGAAGTAAAGAAATGCAAAGCAGAAGCAGAGAGATTTGTATTTGCTGGAAATCATGATGCTTAAAGGCAGTTAGGAAATATAAGATACAGTAAAGTGGCAGTCATGATAGGACCGAGTGTGGACCAACCTATGGGTCTGCAAAGGGAAACTTTATGTTAGGACTAAGTGGAAAAGACCATTTGCCCCACCCTATCACAAAAGCCCTAATATTCCCAAGCTTGGAGTGGCATAGTGTGTTGTCGTGAAATATATATTTGGCCTTCTTTCTTATTTACTGATGTGGACCTCCTAACATCCCTGAACATCTGGAGTGTTGTGTGTCTTTGCTGTACTAAGGAGATTACTATTGATTAAGGGACCTTAAAAAGCTTCAGGATGCAGGCTATTCACTGGAAAGACTGAAGCATGATTAGACGATTGGGACTTTCTGCCTTACCGTCCATATTCCAAGGAAGAAAAATGGCCAATTATTGAATCAGTCATGTCTGCAGAATGAGTTCCCATGAAAGCCCAAATGAACAGAGTTTAGGAACATCATAGATAGATGAACACACAGAGGTTCCTGGAGATCCTGCACCCGAAGGGCGATCAGAAACACCACAACCTTCCCACATGCCTTGCCCTAAGAATCTCTTCCATCTGGCTGTTTATCTGTGTCCTTTGTAATACACTTTATAATAAACGGGTAAACATAACTAAAGACTTCTCCTGAGTTCTGAGAATAAATTGTACCCAAGGAGAGGTTTGTGGGAACTCCAGTTTGGCTAATGAGAAGCCCAAATTGTGACTTGTAGGTATCCGAAGTGGGGCAGTCTTGCGGCACTGAGCTTTTGACCTGTAGGATCTGATGGTACCTCCAGATAACTTCAGAACTGAACTGAGTATCTGGCGTTCACCGGAGAACCTGCTGGAAGAATTCTTCAGAGAAAGATTCTCTGAAAGGGAAATCAGGGATAACCAAGTCCCAGAAGTTGTGATATAGAAGCTCCATGTAGTAATGTAAGCAAAAGAACAGGAAAAAAATACATTGGTTTCTGATTCTTGTGTCCTCTGATAGGACCTGGAGGTGAAGACAGGTGGAAAGACAGTTGATGGAAAAAACTCTTGATCCTATTCCTGAAACTGTACCAGGTCCCCACACAAGGAGCCCTTGGTCACTGCACTAATTTCCAGATTGAATTTGTATGAACTACGAAGCATATTGCCAAGATTAACTCCTAATAAGGGTCTCCACGCCAGTCAATAAGAGAAGCGGGATCTCACAACCTGAGCCATGACAAAGTATGCAAAAGAAATGATTGGTCTGCTAGTAAAGGATCTTTCGGGGAACAAAGTGACTTTACGTCTCCATGTGTCTGAGACCAAGTAATTTGAAGAGACATCACACAATCTCTGAAAGAAATCCAGTTTCCCAACTATAAAAGTCAGAAAAGTCATTAAGCACACAAAAAAATTATAGCTCAAACAGACAAAAACAATCTAAAGGATCAGAGTATATGCCTTGCTCTTTCTTATGAACAAAGTTACTACCGGAAAACAAACAAACAAACGAACAAACAAAAAACAAAGAAAATTCAGAAACTCTCTAGCTTGCATTTGCAACAAGATTTGTGAGGCCACTGCATCTTTTTTCTTTTCTTTTTTTTTTTAACAAAATTTTTTTTCCTTTACATGTCAAAGGAAAAAGGCATTTGGTGGATACTAGAATTTTTCTCTGCCAAAAGAAATTCCAGAAGACATTGAAATAATACCTTCCTATTTCTGAGAGGAAAAGAAATTTAAAATTGTGGTCATAGAATGTAATATTGGCCATTTTTATGGGCTAAGAACAACAGAAATTCACTCTTAGGAAGCATACCACCCCCATACCTCCCTGAAAATACAACCCACCCAAGTGCTTCAGATGAAAGGAAGAAGTACAGTCAAAATAAAGAACTCAAAAGTGGAATGGGCTGGGGTCAAAATGACAAGGAAAAAGAAATCTGTAAAACTTAAGCTGATTCTTAAGTATGAGAGAGGCAAGTGTCTCAAGTCCTGGCTACTTGGGAGGCTGAGGTGGGAGGGTCACGGAAGACTAGGAGTTGGAATTCAGCCTGGGGAAAGTAGCAAGAGTTTATCTCAAAAAAAAAGGTTACTTAAAAACATTTGTTCCTAAATTTTTTATTAATATTATGGAAAATAATGTATATGTCTAATAAAAATTCTTAGAAAAGAAAGCATGAGTCATATATTAGTTTGTGAATGTAATTATAAAATTCTAAAGTATTCTCAAAATTGGAAATCCAGGTTGGTGAGGAACAAAGTATTTACCAATATCAAAATAATGATAATATACAGCTGCCTTGAAATAATAGCAATAAGAATATGGGTGAAAATACACTTTCTGAAAAATGCAAAAATAATCATAAGTAGAACAGAAATTTTTCATAGGAAAAATTACTTTTAAAAGTCTAAAAATACTGTAAAACAAATTTCTAAAAATTTAAAATCATTAAAACAATTTTTTTTCCTTTTGAAATACTGGAGATTGAATCCAGGGTCTCATGTATACAAGGTAAGCTCTCCAGCACTAAATCTGACTCCCAGCTCTTGCTATCTTTTAAAATTTCATTTTGAGACAGGGTTGGTCTTGCAGTGTAATCTAGGCTAGCCTTGAACTCACTCTTGGATTTGTAATCCTCCTGCCTCAGCCTCCCAAGTAGCTAGAATTACAGGTGTGCTCCAACCTACCCACTTCGAAATAATTTTTATACGTAGGTTTTTCTAATTAGCCACCAATATATCGTATTTCATTTTTAATTAAAAAATTTAATGCAAAAATTTTAAATCTCACATACTTGAATTTTATTTTGATTAACATTATTGTTTTAATTTCTCAGTTAAATACATTACAGCCAGAAGAAAAAGAAGTTTGCATATTTTTATTTTACTTTGTTTGACTTCTCTGGGGCATCTGAGTGCCTCACAGACCCTGGAAGAAAAAGTATACCATCTGTTTGTCAACGCTATTGGTCAAGAACCACCAGGAGACACACCCCACCCCCCACCCCACCCCATCACCTAACAAAATTCTTTTGACTCTATAAAAAGTCAAGGATGAGCAATTAGAGCCAAAAAGAATCTCATTAAGAGGGTGTTAGGAAGGATATAGGGTGGCACTGGGAAATGTGCTGGGTGATCTGGGGGAAGGTTTAGTAAAGCAAAGCTTCCTTTGTACTAATGTTAACAGAAGGAGGAAGAAAATGGGGCTAAAGTTATAATTGGTGAAGAAGTAGCAGTCACCCATATTGGCCAGGATAGGGGGATTATTGCTTATTTCTATGGTCTAGACAATGTTCATGTTGATGTCTGTATTTGGACATAATTACAGAGTGCTCTGGGCTTGCCTCGGTCTAGCACCATCCCAGATGGCCTGGCTAAGTTTGGTGTTCCATGGAATTGTCTACATTCAACCGAAGAGCAACTCTGAGTGCCAGCCCAGCTCCAAAACACCTGGGTCTGCTTTCTTATTTCTCATCTTGTTCATACCAACCTTGATAAATGCACATGCATGTTTATACATATGTAATCAAATGCTATTATGCAATAGTAAACTATAGATCTCAAAGTAGTTAGAAGAGAGGATTTTGAATGTATGCATCACAAAGAAATGCTAAGAGTTTCAGGCAATGTGTATGTTAACTGTCCTGAGTTGATAGTTATCCGGTATACGCATGAATCAAAGCATCACATTGTTCCTTATAAATACATCCAAATACAATATTTTTTAATTTTAAATTTTTTAAAGTTGTTGTATGATTTATTTTGAGCATTTCATGTTTCTTAGTGAATCTACTGGATATAATGGGTATGGATATATAGACAGACAGCTGTATACATTTAAATCCTTAAAGAAGCGATTAATTTTTTATTATGCAGACAAAAAAAGGAAAGTCACATACAATTGTTCTTGGTTGAATTCAACACATCTAAACAATTGAGACCAGAAACAAATTGCCTAGTTGTACTGATTATTAGTTAGCTGACCTAACTTTCACTATTAAAAAAATAAAACTTTCTGTGATATTTGACTAAACGTTAGTAGCTTTTTTCTTTGCAGCCCAGATTATCATGGCACACAAAGCACTTGAAGAGATTGTTTTTTCTATTCCTAAAGATGAGAACCAGGATTATTCTCAGCTACTTGAGTGAAGAACAAAGATGAACCGAGAAAGATCAGAATGAGGGGAGAGCTGAATGCTTCCTTTAGTGTCTACATAAAGCCTACTGCCACCATTTACAGGCATTAAAAAAAAAATCTATAGAAGGAATGAGGAAATAGTTGTTTGGTGCTTGTTTTTAAAGCAAAATTATTAAAATTATAAAAATCTATCACAAATCAAACTCTCCCTTGAAGCCATAGAATTTTACTTAAGTTAAGAAAGTTGTTTTCACCCAACTCCAGTTTACTTTGTTCTTTTGCTCTTTTTCTAGCCATCATAGAGCCAAAAAGCCCCTTCCTCTAATTCTGTCTGCCTGCCATTTTCTGCTATTTGGTCACTTTCTGCTTCCTGAATGTGAAATAGGCCCTGCTTCCAAGCCTTTCTTCGTCTTCACTTGGCCTTGGATGCACTTAGTTCCCTGTCATACCCTTCAGAAGATGCGTTCTCCACTTTCCCTGACACCTGTCCCCAAGTCATACTAGGCTTCTCTCTTCCCTGGTACAGCACTGATTCACGCAGTTTGAATTCCACCCTCTCACTGTGAGCCCACCACATCAGGGCCTCTTTCTAATTACATTTGGGATCCAGGAACTACAAAAGGCCAGGAATAAAACGGACCAGAGTATATGAATCTTGAATTGTGAATGAACATTAAAAGAATACAGTTGTATTCCTTAGAATATACCCTACGCCCTGCTTTTCCAAGTGTGGTCATGGTTTGTCCGAACTCATTCCACTGCATTCTGGGACTCGGATTCCTGGAGTCCCAGCAGAGCGCTCTTTCACATGCATCACCTTCCTCTTCACCAGGCACTCTGCAAACCACCGCCGATGAGCAACTGGTGAAGACTGTACTTGCTGCTCCATGGCATGAGATCAGCACAAAAGTACACAAGGGTGTTTTAGAACAGTACCTTCTTCCAAATCCTACAGCACAGAGGCAGCTACAGGATATATACAGAAACAGACATGGCAAGAAGCCTCTCTTGACAGGCCACCCGGGCCTCGTGGAGGATGAGACTCAAATATTCGCTCCATTTTACAGCATCACTGAGTTTCTCACATCAAGCGTCTACAAACTTCCTGCTAACTCTTATGACAGGCAAGTTTTGCACATCTCTCAGACATTTCTCTATCTAGTCTTCAGATGCCCAATTCTAGAATGCTCTCTGTCATCAGACACTGATCTTCAGCTCAGCTGGTGTTCAGATGTTGGCGAGCTGACCACCTGCTTGTCCTTGCCCAGTATCTGAACT
>PVJO010004279.1:0-111712 GCA_004026905.1 Hystrix cristata | reverse complement strand
TTGGTCATCTCTTTCCTGACCTGGTCTATTACCTCTAGTCTGATGTTCTCTATTGAAAGACCCAATCCAAAAATGGGCAACTGAAATGAATAAACATTTCTCAGACAAAGAAATAAAAATGGCAAATAAATATATGAAGAAATGTTCAACATCACTAGTCATTCGAGAGATGCAAATCAAAACAATGTTAAAGATTCCACCTCACTCCAGAAAGAACCGCGTATATGGAAAAATCAACCAATAACAAATGCTGGCGGGGCTGTGGGGAAAAAGGAATCCTCCACTGTTGGTGGGAATGTAGACTGGTCCAACCACTGTGGAAATCAATATGGAGGTTCCTCAAAATACTACAACTGGAGGTTCCATTTGACCCAGCTATTCCGCTACTGGGGATCTTCCCAGAAGAATTAAAATCGTCATACCACAAGGACATATGCACCACCATGTTCATAGCAACACAATTTGTAATAGCTAAGTCTTGGAAACAACCTAAATGCCCAACAACCAACGAATGGCTAAAGAAAATGTGGTTTTTCTACACAGTGGAATACTACACTGCCATAAAAAAGGATAAACTAGAGTCATTCATATATAAATGGATGTTCCTTGAAAACATACTCTTAAGTGAAATAAATCAGACACTGATGAGCACACATCGAATTGTTTCTCTGATATGAGAAACCATAACTGTAAATAAGGACAAAGAGGTGTAATAGATATTATATAAAAGGAGGATGATGTGCAGAGGAGAGGAGTACTAGAAAGAAAGAAGGGGAAAAGTAGAAAGGCATCAGGGGAAAGAGAGGGGAAAGGGAAAATATGGAAAATGAAGAATGAACCTGCTGTAAATAGGGAGGGAGGGAGGAGAAGGAAGGGGCGAGGGAGAGGGGGGAGAACCAAGATGCACCATGTATAGGTACAGAATAAATGTAATGAATGTGACCATTGTATGTAGAATGTACCAATACATGTTCTTGGTTTAAAATAAGAAAAAAAATGTATGCAAAGTGAGAGGAGTATTTGGAGAGAGATTAATGGCAATGTGTCTTTTATTGTAATAATTTTTAAAGCTTAAGCACACACCGTGATTTTTGTCCATCCTTGTAAATCACCTGTGTCTCCACACTACTTGAAGCCTTCGGAATTAGCCATAGCTCTGAGAACAGTTGGAGTTCTTGGCTCATTGCTGAAAGCATCCTTTCCTACTTCACCGTCCTGAGCAGGCCCTCAGGCCCCAGGCCATCAGCACAGAGGTCCAGTGGCCCCTTCCACTCAGCCATTTTCTCTTCCTCTTGGGCTCAGCCCAGCATCTACACTGTGCCCTCATTCGTGGGCCTCATTTCACCCCACTAAGCCCTTCCTGCTTGCCCAGGTAGGCCTCCCAAAGTCTGGCCTGTTTCCCCAGCTCATACCCCCTGCACCCAGAGAGGCAGGAACAAGCAGCTGTGATCAGTCCTCAGCCTCGAGACCCCATGGCCCTCTCTTTGCTCTTGATGGCCCAGTGTCCTCAAGCTTCCCAGGGACCACAGGTTTCAGCAAAGTCTTTCCTCTCCCCTGGGCTTCAACACCATCCTTCTGCTGGTTTGGCTGTCAGTCTGTCCTCACCTTTCACTGTGGACCATGTGTCTCCTTGACACACAAGAGTTGGGCCAGGGTCTCGCCCATCTTAAAAATTAAATTTCGGGGCTCTGAGCTGTTTTCCCAGCCAAGCAATAGTCTTGTTCCCTATCTTTGTCTCCGTGACTTTGTCCCCAGCCCTAGGGATGGCAGGCTTTTGGACAAGTGGTGAGGATGGCTGGGGGGGGGGGGTGGCAGGGGGCGGCACATCAACTAGAGAGAGAAGAGCTTCCGGATTGCTTCATAGGCTCATTTGATTAAGAATAACTTTAATCTGCTTTGAAAGCTTGCATCTGCACAAATGTGAAGTTTCTTGGTGTCAAATTAAAACCACAAAAGGAGAGATGTTTTGCTTAAATTGGAGGATGATGCGCTCTCCGAGGAAGGCTACACATAGAGGCTAAGCACAGGGAGGTTAAGCAGGGCCACCACTGTGGAGTCCATGTCCCGGAGGTGAGACTTCATCACAAAGGTCCCTGGCCTGTTTCCCACAGGCAGGCCCCGTCTGCACCAGCATCTGGCTCACGGCAGGGGGGCACCCATTGAGGAAGACCCAGCTCAGGATCCCTGTAAGAGAAATGTGAGGGGTCCCACTGCCAAGCTGCTGGAGGCCTGGCTTCAGAGGAGAGCGGGAGGGGGCACCATGGGCACACAGGGAGCGGGAAGCTGAGCAGGGCGACTCTGCAGACTCCAGGTTGCTCGATGGATGACATGCAAGCAAACAGGGATGAAACCGCCAGGTGGGAGGACGTTACCTCCATATTCTCCTCCCTAGGCTGGGTGATTCTGTCTTTTGTGGGTAGGGAAGGCTGTCCTGCAGCACATCTGGCCTCTACCTGTTAGATGCCTCTGGAAAGACCAAAAAACCTCTCCAGCATTGTCAGGGGCCCTCCAGAAGCACAGTGGCCCTCAGTTCAGAATTGCTGAACTTTAGATGAGGTTTAAGAGACATATTGACCAATCACAATGCGTGGACTTTATGGGAATCTAAATTAAACAAAGTGTTTAAAAATAAAAAAGAAACATTCACGAGATGAACACAGAGCTCTATTTGATGCTATTGAAGGATTTAAATTCTTAGATGTAAATGGCATCATGAGTCTCTTAAAAATTTCTTATCATACTTAGAGCTTTGCTTCCAAATAATCCAGAGTGGGGCAGGGAATGGAAAAAGAAGAAATAAGAAATCGTGTTAGTTTGAGAGTTGGAGGTAATCAATGGGTGATGCATGGGACTTATGATTCTTCACCTCTGTACTTTTATATATATTTGAAAATTTTTTGCACATGTAAAATAAAAAAATAAAAGGAGGGAAACAATAGAACTCTGAAGCTGGAACATTCTTCTCTCCCTAAAGAACCACTGTCACCATCTCCCACCTTTTCCAAATCAACCCTTCTGGAACATGGTGTTGGTGCCACTGAACACCCTAGAAAGCTTAAACTGTGCAAAGAAAGGTCACACGGCGGATCCTTGCTCTGTGAGAATCTCCGTGTCATTGGTGTCTGTGTGGCCTATCTTGCCCAGGCAGTTAGTTCTGTCTGTGATGGGTTCTGGCAGGACAAGGTGGCAGCCACAGTGCCTTTGGCAGCAGGCGTCATGAATGAATGAGCTAGGGCGTAGGTACAGTTCAAGGTCGTCTGCTGTGGGAGCAATGTGGTAATAAATAAGTCACGGTTCCTGCCTAGAGGAGATCGTTGTCTACTGGGGGCTCAAGATGTTTAAACAACTACTGTGAAAATAATTCAGAATGAAGGAAATGCTACGAAGACTCTAAGCAACGCGACAGGGCATGGCCAATTTCAAGGAATGAAGAGCGCAAAGTCCCAGCTAAAACCTTGGGGGTTGATCTCAGATAGACCGGCACGAATTCTTATGACATCCAGTTGATTTTTTAAAATTTTTTTGATTCTTTGAGTTGTGAAGACATAAAAACCGTCCCATTCTAATAGGTTCACTGGGGGACTTGGCTGGCTACAAAGAGGGAAAGTCTGTTTACATTAAAAAGGAGAAAAAAAAAAACAGTTGAACTACTGCAAGAAAACCAAAAATCAGAAAAAGCTGTCGATGGTTTAATGTGCTCTTTAGCGGCTTCAGAAGATCTGAGTCACGCCTTTTCTCAGAATGTCTTCTCATGTCAAAACCCACCACCTCAAAGGAAGCGGAAGATGGTCTTATGGAGACCATGCTCAAGACGGCCACATGTGTATGGTGCCAATGCGTTAGCTCATCGCCCGGAGCTCAGAGGCCTTTTAGTAAATTGATTTTCCTTGGATAAAGTCACTTCCCCTCTCTGCACCTCAGTCTCTTCCACTGTAAGATGAAGCAGTTGGATGACATCAAGCATGGCGAATTTGTGGCACGCTTGCCATTCCTTACTCTCCATGCCCACGGCAGACATCGCTAATTGATCTCAGCATCTTTCCCCACAGAGCCCAGATGTGCCGGGTCCACTCCACAGAGGATTCCAGGCACCCACAGTCCATCGGAGGGAACTGACATTGCTCCAGTCTATCTAACATCTCTAACCTCCAATATCCCAGAATTCTGTGCAAGGAAAAGCCCTAGTCAAGAATATGTCAACAGACCTGCTTCCCTCAGTTCAGCCCCATATGTTTCATTACACCCAAAGTTTAAAGAAGACTGAAAGTTCCTGAAGAGATGCATCATCAGGAAAAGCGGGTCAGTTTCAGTGTCCACTGGCAACCAAGGTGGCTGTGGGGACCAGGACCTCTACCACAACTATGGCAGGTACTCTCCCCTGCCAGGCAACCTAGCTGTGTGTGACTGCTGCGAGTCCTTCCTCTTGACAAAGTCGGTGCCATGCAAACCCTTAAAATCCCACAGCCATCTGGCTTTGGCAGGAGCTTCTTCCCAAAGACCACTCAGACTACAGAGATGAAGAGGGTTGCTTCCTCTTGGACAGCTCCGACCAGGTGCAGATCGGTGGGCATGCCTGCTTCTACCAGAGCCAACATCCCTGGGGTGAAGGCCGGAGCTACTGTGTCCCCCAGCAACCAGGTCACAGTGTTCAGAGAGGGAACCCCTTCTCATCTTGCTCCTGGGGAGCATCTCTATAATCACTGCCTGGGCTTGCTTAGAAGAACGGGAGGTGGTGGTTTTATTTCTCCAAGCAGACATTTTCAAAGAACAGGTGCCTGGATTATCAACTGGTGAAAAATATACTATTCAAGCAATGTGTGGTCCATTGGAGAAAAATGCAACTTGGAAAGGATTTTTGGTGTTGGGTAGCAATGCAACATTGCATTTTCCTGATCCGTAAGAAGCAAATTTATACCTATTTCTGAATTAAGCACCAGATAACTATCTTTTGGAGGGGGATGAGACAAGGTCTCACTAGCAGTCCAGGCTGGCATTGAATTCACTATGTGGCCAAGGCTGGCCTTGATCTCATGGCAATAATCCTGCCTCAGCCTCCCAAATGCTGGGATGATAGGTGTGTATCACCACGCCCAGTTTAAAAACTATTTTAAAATATGATTTTATATAACAAAAAATAAGTCTTGCAAATCTTACCAAAAGTTTCACCATTAATCTCAGGACAACCAAAAACAGGGACCACCTCCCAGCAAGTCCACTGAGAGCAAAGAGGCATCACCTTCCTGTGTTTTCTGTTTCCAACTTTGACCTAAGAGAGTCACAAATTTTGTTCAAGTGACTTACCAATCTAAGATCTGAGGATGTTTTTTAAACAATATTAACAGCCGTTAGATTTTTCTTAAAGGCAGAACATTTGGTTTTGGTCACTATACTTTGGGGGTGATCACCATAATGTTTCTCTCTGTGTTTGGCAATTGCAACTGGAAAAAAGTAGAAGGGTGATCATCGTGTGGGTTAGCAGATTCGGAGAAACTGAAAACGGAGATTCTAATATTAGCAGTACCTGAGCAGTCAGATGTCCAGATATTGTTCCTCTTAATAAATACTTCCTAATACCACTGGCTTTCCTAATCTTGGCCAGTTTTGTTGGTATGGCATCTACTTAGAGTTTGAATTACATAGAAAGTGAACCGAGGGAAGTCATTTTGTATAACTGGAAGAAACTAGGAGCAAGCATGATGCAAAGCACTTACATTTATTTCTTAATGAGCTGGATTCTCCTGAACCTGTGCTATTATATGGAAATTTCCATGTATTTTTCTCACACTTTGGTTTCCAAAAGAGTCTAAAACACTGCCACGTGTGTTCCCAGTACTGCCTGTAATCCTAGTACTTGGGAGGCAGAGGCAGGAGGATCACTGTCAGTTCAAGGCCAGCCTGAGCTACACAGTGAATTCAAGGCCATCCTGGAATACTACCGAGACCCTGTCTCAAACAAACAGGCAAACAAAAAACGAATATTCAAATGCTGAGCTCTGGTTAGACAAGACGAATATGTCATGGGGGGGCAGTTGAAGGAAAATGTTTAGTTCTATGTGTTTAAAACTTTCACTCGATTCTCAGTTATGGGCTTCAGATGTTGCTAGGTGGATTCTTAAGGTTGTAATTTCTCAGCATGTCTTCAACCAATGTGCAAAATCCATAGCAACCCCCTGCCATATTAGTTAACCTGGATATACCAAAACTATTAAGCTAGATGGTGGTTTAATTATTAAACTGTACATACTGTGCATATAATGAGTTTTTATCTTCTGTAAATTATGTTTAGAACATGATTTGGGAAATGTGGCCTCTGTTCACTTCCATGCATTAAAGCTACCTCCTAAAGCATAGTGGCTGCCAGGAACAGGGTGTTAAATTATGGCTTACATACTTTTTTGCACTGTAAAGAGTCTGGGTTGTACATTGTCAGTGTAATAAAAACAGAATCTTTGTATATCAAAAATCATGTAGTTTGTATAAAATGTGGGTGAGAATTACTTACAGTGAGTTGTAATTTTGTAAGGCTAACTATTTACAAGTTTTAAAAACTGCTATCATGTTTATCTGTTTATACATCTGATAAACATTAAGTCACAACTTGGAAAGAAAATCCTAATTCAAAGTTGTTTTCCCTGACATTGAGATTACTGAAAACTTCTGATTTCACTTAAAAAATAGAAGATATATTAAAAATGTGGCAAACTGTGCTATACATATGGTATATATGATATTGTACCCAACGTTTTGAATTATTAAAGTTTCTAGAAAGGAAGAAGAAAGAATACATCAATAGAGGAAAACTCAAGCACATGATTACTTCTACTTCACACCACTGTCACCCATAACCAAAAGCTTACAGAGAACCTGCTGCCCACTGCTGGGTGTTGCGATGGGGCGGAGAGTTTAGGGGCATGGCCACCCCCTTCCTTCCTCCCAGAGGTTAAGAGGCTTTTGATTCGGGTAGGAAAGAGGACTTCCAAAGGGGAGCCAGGCCCCGTCCATCGGCAGGGCTAGGAGAGCGGTCGCAAACAGCCAGGCTGCAAGAGTTGATACAGAGTCAGGGAAGGCTTCCCAAAAGCAGGAGACTTGAGCCGATCCTTGCAGGAGGAGCAGAGCAGACAACACAGCCAGAAGAGCCAAGGTCACCCTGAAATCGGACCCCTGCTCCAACTTACCCGCTGCTCTTGCCAGTGATAAGCGAGCCTCTTCTCCTCCATTGTTTGCCCTGCACGGGACTCCTGTCCTAACCCATCTTCCTGATGGTGCAACGCTTCCATTCATACAGACGGAATTAAGATTGAGGAATTTAATCCATAAAGGAAGTGCGGGGAAGGGGTTTATTGTGTGTGAACATCATACTCCGTTCACCACCTAGACTGTGCTCCGCAACAAGCCTGCAAATTGGAGGGCCAGAGCCCTTGATCTGCCCTGCGTATACCCAAGCAGGGAGAAGTCGGGGTATCCTCAGGCCACTTCTGTTTTACCTGGATCTTCTGCTCGCTTTCAAAGCAACTATGACTCACCTTCACTCTAGAAATAGGGCAAACTGAGGCCAAATCTATACATGAAAAGTCTGCTCTGGCTGTGTGGGTGATGGAAGAATGTGAGCTGGTAGATGGGAAGAGGTACCATTCGCTGCAGGCAAAAGGAAATAGCAATTGATTTGCAGCTGATCACCGAATGGGAGTAACTGGGAGTGCACTGTGCTGGCTGTAAGGACTTGTGCCTCTCTGGGTCTGACCACAGCTCTGCTGGACAACAGACTCATGTGTGTCCTTTCTGCTGGCCATAGTCTCCGCACTGTGAACCCCGAGACCACCCCAAGCCTCCAGCTGTCCCATCAGTCAGACTCTGCAGCCCAAGTGTCACCTCCTTACTAGCATCTGAAATCTCTACTCAATACGTTTGCTGGATTTGTATGGAAGCTGCAGACTGCTACCCCAATACCCATCAATAGTTGAATAGATATAAAAACCGTGGAATAGTCACCCTGGGAGAATACTATACAGCAACGAAAAGGAACAAACCACAGCCACACACAGGAAACAAGTAAACATAACCCAAGATACAGAAGTCAGGGGAGGGGTTCTCTCTGGGGACTGGGCCTGGGAGGCAGGGTGAGGGGGATCCTGGGTGATGATAGTGTTCTGTTTCTTGCTTTGGGCGATAGTTACTTGGGGTGGCCAGTTTATGAAAATATGTCAAGATGGTTTGCTAAGAACTTGTTTGCTTTATGCATATTATGCATCAATAAAAAGTTTTAAGAACAAATTTTTTTACATAAATCCTGTGTGACTCCCTTTGTATGAAATCCAGAATATGCAAACCCACAGACACAACCCGACTGGAGTTGCCAGCTGGGCCAGAGAGGGGATGAGGCTTCCTGATGACTGTGAGGTCTCTTTTTGGGTGATGAAAAGGTCTTGGGATTGGATAGAGATGGTAGTTGCGCAACACTGTAAATGCACTAAATGCTGCTGGATTTTTGCTTAAAATGGTCATTGGTTAATTTTATGCCATGTGAAATTTTACCTAAAATTTTATCCCCTCTCTAGGATGGGCCACGTGCTCTAAGTGTCAGCTCTGTTAGAGCTGTACCTGGCCCCTGGCTCTTGCTGCGGTGGCTGCTACTGTAACCTGACTCCCAGGACTTAAACAGTCCTGGATTTATCCCTGGGGGCCCTGGGGAATGCAGCCCGGTCTGTAGAGGACCAAGCATCACCTGTGGCCATGTCCACACCGCTGCAGAGCACAAGGATTCCAGGGCCCCACCCTAGCAGGGCTGGATCTAGAGAGCTCCCTGCCACGGTGCCCCACACACTGTTATCCCTTTCCTACCATAATGTTTAGGTTCGAGAACGAGTTCCAAGATATATATAATTCCTCATGCTGAGTAAGGGCTCCGGCCTGGCCTCGGCTGCTGCTGGGGCTACTGCTTCCTCCAGGGATGTTATCGCCCCAGCGCTCCTGGCCACTGTACAGGCCGGGCCCTTAATGTCCTCATTATGTGCCCCCCTACTTCTCAGGTCATGTGTCTCTGCTGTACAAATCTGCCCCTGGCTGCACCTTGGGTGGGAGTGGCACAGAAGCATATGTTTATTTTTTAAGGTACTGCTAAAAATAAATTTAATAAAGGAGAGGCGGAGAATAAAAACCTGAGACTATATTTAATTTGAATGATGGAGGAAAAGGTGTGAACAGAAGGCTGAGATCCTGGCGCTTTAGCCATGTGTGTGTACACACTCAGGCAAATGCAAGTTCCTCCTGTATAACTTCGAGGCAGCTTTGTTTAGTAAATTGCAATTTTCCAGATCACCGAGCTATGACGTGGCTTTGTTTACGCTGTGTTGTATCTCACTTTCAACACACACAGGTCCATAAATGAAAATCACCGGAGCTATTTCAATTAGTCTGAGCAGAGGCAGCAATTAACTCTAAATGATCTTTTTCATGACTTTTCTCGCCCCCTTCCTTCCCTTCACCAGGTAGCTGATGAGCTTCGGAGTGAAGCTGGCTTCTGTCTGTGGGAGGAGAAAGTCTGCGCCCTGGAATCCAGGACATGTCAACAGAGAGTAAGGCCAGGTGGAGGAAATCTTGGCAGCAGGTGGCTCTTTCCCAGTGACACTGTGGAAGATATGTGCCACGGGGAACCTTGCACTCTACACCAAACCCAGGAACAGTCCCAAACCTACCTGTGGCCTGGAGAACCCACTCTGGAGATGCAAGCTGGATTCCAGGCTCTCTGTGCTGTCTATAACGATTTTGACAACAGCTGGTATGTCTGAGGCCCCCTACATCCTGGAAGGTCGGGGCCAATCCTGGTAACCAGGAGGTGTCTGTAGGGAGGGGTGGGACCCCTTGCCCGAAGCCATGCATTTTCCCCTTGAGATATCGTGTCAGGGTGTCTGGCACATCTCTGTCCCCTTCGAAGATCCTGGAGGCTGCGTTAATCAGGCAAGGGGTCTGGGTCCTGAAGCCAGGGGGATCAGCAGACAGGGCCCACCCAGGTGCCCCTTAAGACCTATGGAGCCAGGAAGGCACCCAGCCCTGTTAGCTGGAGGAGGAGCCACCTGCGCCTCCCAGGTGTGACTCCCACCTGGCCAGCCACTCCCCAAGTACAGGGGACACCACCCACCCACCCATCGGCCACTCACCACTCTCAACTGCGTGGACAAGGCCTGTGACTCTGTGAGCGACCAGCTCAGGCGCCACCTGGTGTCCCCCGGGGCCACTGCCGGCAGCTTGGGCTCTAGGAGTCCAGCTCCTAATCCAGACCCAGCAGGGCTCTGGGGAACAGGTGGGTCCTTCATCCTCAGAGGCCCCATCAGTGTCAAGGTGGTGTTAGACCGGGGACACAGGGGAGAGGCAGATGGATGGATAACGGATAGGAGGATGAGTGTGCACACCCGGGGATAATGGACCCATTTGGAGCCAGGCTGGATTCCAGCTGGACCACAGTCTCTCACTAGCTGTATGATCCCGGCCAAGCCACCTTCATTCCTCCAAGTCTAAGTTTCTTTATCTGTAAAATAAGGACAATGGTACCCGCATCAGAGGAGGATGAGAAACTTAAAAATGAGAAGGGGCCTGCCAAGCTCTTGAAAACCAAGTGTATCCTATGGAAATTAGCTCCTTCTCTATAAGGAGACTTCTATAATGGTACAGGCGACCGGAGGCAGTTATGCGCTGAAAGTCGTCTTTGTTTTTTGTGTCACTTTCCTCCAAGCGCCGCCCCTCCGCAGTGTGGCTGAGCAGAGAGGCTGAGCTCCGTGCAGTGACTCTGACCACACGTTCATAGAAGGGGCCTATGGCAAACTGAGTGCAAACCAGTCCATACGCTGTGATGAAAAGCACCGTAGACTACGCCTGTGCTCCAGGGCTGTTGTGCCCAGCAGGGACAACCTCCCTCCCCGAGGCCCCTCACCTGAGGCACCCTTGAGGGTTCCAGGGACATTGCCTCTTGTCCTCCAGCAGCTGCCGCCAGCACCAAAGAGGCCGAGGACACGGGGCTCCTGTGTCACAGGCCCCGAGAAGCGGGAGGACCACACTGTTCTAGTCTCGTCTGTCCTCTTCCTGTCTCCTGCTGGCTCTCAAAGCTGATGATCTCTTGGGGGTCTCCCGGAGCCAACCAGGAGCTGCCCTCCCTGCCGCCCCAATTCCCAGCATGAATCACGTCTGGGTTCTGCCTGCGGGTCACTGGTTGGGCTCCCAGCTGTCTTCCAGGTAGCTCCCAGTGTGTGGCTGTATTGAGAATGTGAACCGTAACATTAACACTTTAAAAATCCAAGAAAGAAAGAAAGAAATATCCCTAAAGAGACTACCATCAGGTCCAGCCAAGGGTCATAAATCGATGTCAGTAAATTTATAAACAGTTCATAAATGTAAGTGCTTTTCACGGGGCTGTTTGTTATTGTGTCAGCTGCGGAGAGGTGGGGGACATGGGAGGCTGTGTGTCCATTCTGTCCTCCATCTGCGGCTGTGCAAGTGGCCCCAGCCACTGACGAACCAGGAATGGGCAGCCCAAGTTAAGCATGGACATCAACAGAACCTCACAGGAGGTGAGAGAACCAGCCTGGGTCACAGGGGAGCTTGAATTTGAACCGAACATTTGAAGACATTTGTGAGAAAGCTCAACAACAGCAACTGTGAGTTTTTCTCCAGTTCCCATGTTTACTTTTCTAAATAGTCTGCTCTTTGGAGTTCTGTTGGGTCCTGGACTGAGGTGCGTCACCAGAGAACAGAAATTCTCACCTCCACTGGCCAACTCCAGGACTCAAAGCTCAATGACACCTGTAGCCAGTGACACTCACTCTAAATGTGAGGGCTGCGACAAACCAGCAAGCCTGAGTTTTATCCACAGAGGGAAGGATGGCTGCCCTGACTGACATCCTCTGTTACTGGATTGCACAGAAGTACTCAGCTCTGGCCCAAGGTGCCCCACCTGAGCACAGGTAGCTCGTTGGTAAAGGTGAATGTGTGTGTGTGTTGACCCCAATCTCTGCCACTCCCGTGGCTATCACACTTTACAAACAGCAGGCCTATGGGCCCCGCTGGAGTGGCACAGATGACGTCAGGCGCCTCGATCCAATGCCTTCTCCAGGAGCCTCACGCCTCCATTCTGAGACACACGCATCTCCAACCATGAGTGATTACAATTCTACACACAAAACATCTTCTCTTAGTGAGCTTTTAAAAATGCACTTGCCCATTTATCATAAAAAGTTGCTCTGTTGTTCTGTAACCTTGTCCCCCACTTCCTGGGAGACCCTGGCAACCGCTCCCTCTTCACGAGGCAGCTGGGTTCGATGTGGCTGCCTTGAGCAGGCACAGCCGCCCGAGAAAAACCTCTCTGCTGACTGCACCTTTCCAGGGCAACGCAAAACAGGGATTTCATTTATTTGAAAAGCCGGTATTAAATATGTCAGATATAGGAAGTTAAATGTAATGGGCCCAATTCCACACTCGGTTCCATATGCGTAAATCCCACTGATGGAGAACAGAGCGCGGCTCGGGCAGCAAAAATGAGGTCCCCAGTCTGCGGGAGGAAATTGCGTCCCTGATGGATCTTAGCTGACATTCTAATGGACACGGAGGCAGGACCAGCACAGTGGAGGGGGCCCTGACGTTCCAGGGTTTCATTTTACACTTCTAAGCTATAGGGGTTTTCACATTCTTCGGCCTTAGTCCTCAGGGCTTTGTGACTTGGTTTGTTTGCATCCCAATTCCTTGTAAATAGCCCCCGTTTCTTTTCAGAACTTTTGTTTTTAGTTCAACTTTACATTTCCAAAGTGACTGAGCGTTTGGCCAATGAACAAGTAAATATTTCAGAGCGTCATTTGGGAAACAATTTTTATTGGGGCTCACTAACCACTGAGATAGCATTTCAAGGGTTGCTACTCAAAGTGTGGTCCCCAGACCAGTGGTGTCAGCATCCCTGACAAGCGTGTGAGAAAGGCAGGGTCCCTGGGTACATTGTGTGCATGCATGAGGCGCTGGGTCAGAGGATGTTGGACACACCTCATCTTTAATGCACCATTTTAAAAACAGCAGGAACTCAGTTCAGGTGTCTGTGAGGGGTGCAGCAGTGATAGACTCGCCCGGGCTTTCTCATCCCTGGTTGGGCATAGAATCACCAGGGGGAAGTACAAAATGTTGACATGCAGAGTTTACCCAAGAGTCTGTGATTCACCCGACATCTAGGAAGAGATGGGGACATCTGTATTTACTTCAAGTGTCTCAGGTGACTGCTGCAAGCCAGGGTGAGAGGCCCTGGGAGAACACACGGCTGGAATGGCCACGCTTCTTGGGGAACAGACACAGGGAATTTTCTCATCCACTGGCCACGGAATTGTCGTGCTGGGCCTGAGGATGATACAGAAGTGGAAACCACCGCTGTCCTCCGGGAACTTGGAATTCAGTGAGGAAAAATGAGGTGCTTCCAAGGTAAAGTCAGATGCCTAAAGCGCAGTGCCAGGCAGCGCGGTGTTGAGCTGTGCCATATTCTGTGAGGAGAGCCGAGGGATATGTGTCCCTCTGGGGCACAGAAGAGCTGGAGGACCTGTGGCATCTTCCAGCGGTGCTGCAGACCACCACACGCCTGGGTTGTATGTCTCAGCACAATTGACATTTACAGTCAGGCGAATCTCCCTCAGGAGGCTGCTCTGTGCCTTGCGGGGCATGTAGGCAGCCTCCCTGACCTCTACCCACAGATGCCAGTAGGGTCCACCTTCCTAGCAGCAACAATTAAAAATTTCTCCAGGCTCTTCCACGTGTCCTCTGGGGGGTGGCTTTGGATGAACCCACAGGATAGGACAACTGAGAAAATAGTCGTGGCCCTTGGAACAGATGTGGAAGTGCACTGAGATGTGTTTTTAAGGGTAAGTCATTTCCACCACAGCATGAATGTCAGTCCCCACAAGACTATATGTTCTTGTGTGTGTTTGTGCGCATTCACACACAGCAGAAGTAAAGCTTCCTCTCTAGGTGGTTAAAGCTGATGGGTGCTTGAGGAACTTATCCCAGCTCTGCTTCTTCCTACCCACCCTGACCAACATCTGTAAACTCCATGTGCTTTAGTTTCTCCATGTGTAAGAGAGTCTATCCCTGCTTATCTCAGCAGGGTGCTGTGAAGTTCAGGTTCGGTCACCCCACATTGGCCAAACCTGGTGCACAGTGAGCGCCCCTCTGGTGGAGGCCCTGTGACTGTTCCTGGCTGAGGAGATGACCAGGACACGGGCTGAGGAGCGATGAGGTTTTCAGGCTTGGTTCTGTGTATTGGTTGGAGTCTTCTATAATGAAATTAGATTTCATTATGCTAAATGTGTAAGGCAGCATGTACACTAAAGAAAGAAATGTTCTAGTTCGGCATATCTCATCTTGGGAAATGGACTCTTTGTTCTGGAATGATTTTAGATTCACCAAAAATCTGCAAAGACAGTGCAGTGTTCCTGAGCACCGCTCAGTCCATGTGGGCTCCTCCTCGTGTCCCTGCCTTACATTTCTGTGGTGCGACTGTCAAACAGAAAACACGGGCACGTCGCTAACCGCCAGACTTTATCTGGATTTCAGCCGGTTTGTTTGCTGACATCTTCCTTTTGTTCCGGGTCCCACCCAGAATATCATGTTACTTTTAGTCATCGTGTCTCCCTCTTGGCTGTGATGGTCCCTCCCTCGTCTTTGTTATTATGACCTTGACACTGTTGAAGAGTACTGACCAAGTGTTTTTCAGAATGCCCTCCAGGTTTCTCCTCTGCAAGATGAGCCCCTCCTCACCAAGCTCTGCCTTCTGGGAAGCAACTCTCTGTGCTCCGGCTGTGCTCAAAAGAGGAGACAGGAAGCTCCTCTTACGGGAGGGATTGGCATGTGATGCAGGATAACGGCAGCTTCGTCGCTTCTCCCACCACTCATCCCTTCCATAGTGTGTTTATACCAGCATGGAGCACGGGTATTTCTTTTAGACTCTGCCTTATGATCCCAAACTATGTCATTCATTTTGTTGTCAAATACCCACCTCATTTTAGATTTGTGAGGGGGAGGCTGATGTACAGAGCAGGGGCTCCAGCAGGGACGGCGGTCCTTGGCGTCCTTGGGTCTTGGGGGTCTCTGCAAGGCTGTGGCTGGCGGGAGGAGCTGGTGAGCCGGCCCCGGGGGCCCCAGGTAGGGCTCCAGAGAAACAGAACCTATGGTGTAGGGGGTGTGTGTCGCAGGGGGAGAGCAAGCCCAGCTCATGGGGTCACCAAGACTGGCAAGTTCTAGGGTCTGCAGTCAGCCAGCTGGAGACCCAGGAAAGCTGGTAGAACAGGTTCCAGTCCAAAACCCAGACAGCTCAAGACCGCAGGAGCTTTGACATTTCAGCTCATGTCCAAAGGCCAGAAAAGAGCAGCTCTAGGCAATCAGGCAGCGGAGCTCTTCCTTACTCAGGCCTTTCGTTCTATTGAGGCCTCCAACTGATTAGTCAAGGCCGCCCAAGGTGCTTTACTCAGTCCCCCGATTCAAACGCTCCTCTCACCCACACAATAATGTTTGGCCAAATATCCAAGACTCCCTGTAGCCCACTCAAACCAACACAAAACTGACCGTCCCACGTGGGATTAGCAAAACTGTCCATAGTGAGTACAGAGTCTGGGACCCTGGGCAGGGCTCAGGAGACCACTGCTCGTGGCAGGGGGTGGGGGACCCCAAGGGTGAGAGACACAGAGAAGAGGGTCTAGAATGAGCACTTTCAAGTCATGTCTCATCTGTAAAATCCTGAGAAATCAAGGTCATGATGTGGTTGATAGAGGGACACGGAGACCTAGGACTTTCTCAGGACTGTGAACAAGATGAGACCCTCCTGGCTGTTGGACTTTGTGCTATTTGAGGGAGGCAGGTCAAATCCTCAAAGCCCAGGGTAAGAGTGGGGATCAAATGTGGTGTGAAATGTGTGTGACTGATGGTTGTGATGTCAATGGGGTGGAGCAGCCATCTGACTGGTACAGGGAAGCAGGCCCTCTTCCAAGTTGAATCCCCAGGATGCAGAACGGCCTCTTTCTCCCTTCCTGGGCTCATGGCACCTTTAGCCCTTTGCTCCCCTGCTCGGTGTCCAGCCTCCTTTCCTTGGCCTCCCATGGCAGGGGCAGTGAGATCTCAGGCCACTCTGACCCCACCAGTCCAGAGGGAAGAGAAGGGCAAGGAGATGAGGGAGGCCCAGCGACCGCTCCTGGCTTAGCTCTGGGGCACGGGGTCCGGGCTCTTCTCTGCCAGAATCACCTCACACTGTGTGCCTCCATTCCGCTGGCCTCAGCAGTGGGTCTGGGTGAGCTTTGCTCTGTGTTCTCCAGGAAGACAGCCACAGGGTGCAGTAGAAACGCTTGTTAAGCATCGCAATGTTACCCCCTCTTGTTTTCATAAATTAAGAGGCAGAAAGGACAGCTCAGCAAAAGCTCTGTGGCTTGTGGGCATGTGCCAGGCAGGACTGAATCTGTCTACAGGGTTAAGTGAGGTAGTGCATGGAAAAGAAGCATCATTTCTTAACTGAGTTTTTCAAGTACCCTTCGAGACAGAAGGAGAAGGTGTGGGATTTTCTGTTTATGGTTTTGGGCAGGTGGAGGGGTTGGCCTGAGGTAGAGGAGATCCGGGATAAGGTCCCAGCTGCATTCTCTTGAGGGGTCTCTGCCCACTAAGAAGAAGCCGTGGGCCTCTCCAGGATCACTTCCCGCGGGGTTCGGCTGGGCAGGGCAGGAATAACTCCCAGTGGAAGGAGAGGTGAGTCAAAGACAGACCACGTGCAGGAGTGGCTGGGACCACAGTCGCTGTCAGCTGCCACCCACGCCCTGGGCCAGCCTTCCTGGAAGCTGGAACCCTCTGGCCAGGAAATTGGAAAAACAATGCCAGAACAACCACATGTGGATCCTGGGACTTAGACCATCAAAGAGGGAGTCAAGAGGGACGAGAAAGGCCCGGAAGAGCTGTGTGCTCCAGCCACAGCCCAGCTCCCGGAAACTGTGAGTGGCACACAAGTGGGACAGCACTCAGTCCAGGGGGACCCCAATCCAGGAGTGTGATCATAAGTCCAATGCAGGGGCTTCCCCTGCCCAGTGGTCCTGGAAACAGAAGGAGCAGCGGGAGCTGCCCACCTGCAGGCCATGACTGGGCCTCCAGGGGACCCAGGAGACACTGTCACTGTGCTGCAGGGACTGACCATGCCCTTGAAGAGTGAATTTAGCCCCAGGATTGGCATAGAGTGAAGACCACAGTGTGATCTGGGCTACTGCATGCAAAGGTGGCGTTTGCACCGCTGCCCCTCTGTAACAGATGGGAAGCACTCAGAGAGATGGAGGACAGTAAGGGTCCCCGAGACTGGCTGGGCTTGTGGAATGGGGAGTAGACAAACTCAACCATGGGGGTAACTGACACGCTCCTGATGCCCTGCAGAGCTAGCACCGTCCCTCTCTTGGGACACACAGTTCCCATCTGGTGTGCTGGCCTTGCGCCTCTTTCACTTCCGCTGAAGACACCTGCTGTCGGCATCCCTGTGGCCATCTGCACCCAAGGACAGAGACCCCGTCCATGTGGGGACTGATAGGAGCAAATGTGGGAACGACAGCTGTCATTGCAATCCAAAAACAAGGCTGACACATGCTGTCCCTGCGCAGTGTAGGGAGGCAGCAGACGGGGCCAAGAAGAGCCGACTCAACACCCACCTCTCCACCTTGGTCATTCTGAGGTGCTCAAGATGAGACAGCAGGAAGCAGTGCTGCTGCCCAGGGCCTCTGGACACTGAGTCCAGAACTCTTACACTCACAGTTCTAAGCCTCAGTCTTCTCACCTCCTGGTGTATTTATCGATAAATGGCAACTCCAGTGACCAGGTGCAATTCTAGCATTCCTGCATTACGACTGAGCTCAGTAGCCAAAGGATTCAACTCACCTATAATTAGACATGGTTTCTTTTGGCTGAAGGTTTTGAAGGACTTGGAAAATTGTTGCAGCATTTCAAAATGAAGTAACAAGGTTGTTAAAAGAAGGAGTAAAAATGCCCACGGGGAAGAAGCAAATGAGTTAGAGGTTGCACTTTCTTTAGATGCAGATTTGGCAGTGATTCTGAAGGGAGGCCGCAGAACCTTTCTGCAGGACTCAGAGGCATTCTTCCTGTTTTGCCACGGTCTGGATTCTCCTTCCTCCACAGTGCTGAATTCGGTGCTGGGAGTTGCAAGTAGCATTGGTAGGGCCCCGGGAGAAAGAGATGTGATGGGGTGTGTGTGTGTGTGCGTGTGTGTGTGTGTGTGTGTGCGCGCGCCAGAGAATTGGGGCAGTTGGGCAGATGGCCTGACCTAGAGGCATCTGGGTCCCCAACACCCAGGTACCACTTTCTGCAACACCACAGCCACCGCTGCAGTTCAAAAGTTTGTCGCAGACAGACCAAATAACGTTGGGAAATGCTGCTCTCCACATTGAGGAGCAGGCACAGTGGGTGGTCTGAAGGCATCCAGCAGGGACATGACAGTGTGGGGAGAGGAAAGTAAAAATTACATCCAATAAAGGAAAAAATTCTAAATGGTGACTTCGTTCTATTTGGCTGCAGTATTAGCCCTCCAGGGAACACGGTGGGACTTGAGTCATTAAACTTTGGCTGGGAAAAGTCACGAAGGACGTACAGGAGACGATGCTGGAGTTCGGATTAGTCTGGCGGAGGGACCAGCAGATCCAGTAGGTGCTTGGATCTGCGTGGCTCTGACTCACCCAACAGTCCTTGATACTGTCAGACCCCTCAGGGGAGCAGCCCAGGCCAGCGGCAGAGGGCCCCTGACACGAGTGAACCAGTCTGCATGCAGAGGGGAGCACTTTTCAAGCCGTCGTTGCCTCCCATCCTCAGACCAACTGGGATGTTTGGAAAGTTAGCATGTTCACGCTCCTAATAAATTTCACATTTCTTGCAGAGTTTGTTTTATGGGGGAAAACAGAAGCAGAGGAAGGATATTCCATTTGAGCTTGCAGGAAATAATCTTTTTTAATTAGAAGTCTGCCACACATTTCAGATTTTCCAATAGTGCTGAAGTTCACTGCCATCCTATGAGTGCGCATGTGTGTGTTGTAAAAATAAAAGCACGCTACTCTTCGTTATTTGTTTTTCCTAGAAAGTGCTGGTTCAAGTGTAAGTTCTATAAAACAGGGCTGTTTTGTGTGATCAATACTTGGCTACATGGCATGTTCTGAGTGGTTTGATCGTAATTATTTGCAGCCATGAACCATCACCGTATAGTTGGTATTAACCAAGTATTTTCATTCGACATCATTCATACGCAGCCCAATGCCAGATAGAGAGTGCCCAATAATTCATGTTGACTAATTTGGGAAGCTGCCTAAAGTAATGACACTTCCAAGGCCTATGTAGAAAACAAACCAATGAGTGATTATATCCAAGCTACTCTTTTAGAAAACACTTTGCTTTTCAGTTCAGAATGCAGAAACTCAAGGCAAGGAGAGAAACACCCTGGAGTTTACACTGAGAAATCTGGATGTGAATGCCACTCCTCTCGAGACCCATGGAGGGACTACAGCGATGTCCCACCAGCCTGTCCTACCCTGGTTTCTGAACCTGTGAAATAGGGGAACATGTCGGTGAAAAACCTCTCGAGTTGACCCCAGCCACAGACATCATCTGACTGCAAGCTCTTGACAGTGCTGATCTATGGCCGACTTGCTGCACTGCTCCCAAAATCCTGACCCAAAGAAACTGTGACAGGGCATGATTAGCATCATTTAAAGCCACTATGTTCTGGGGGAATTTGCGAAGCAGCAGTGACACCTAATACAAGGACTTTCCTATCATCTCTGGAGGAAGCCTGAAGTCCGTGCTCTTCCGGAGGCCCTCGGGGTCTCAGCCGCAAGTGCAGCCAGGAAAGCGTTGCTAGTACCAGAACCCGCGGCCAGTTGTTTTCCCCAAACAGACACGGAACCCAGGAGCTGGATGTTGCCAGTGCGGAACTAACCCTGGGCCAATCCCTTCAGTTCCTTGAACTCCACCTCTCCCTGCTGGAAGTAGAAGAGCTTTCTTCCTATCTCTGTAGTTGCCAGGGGTGTAAATTACCCCTCCCAGGGCTCTCAGTCGGGAGAAGCACCCTGAACTCCTCAGAAGTCTCAGTTTCAAAGTCACAGCTGGTGCGTCTTCCATACGAATGCCCTCTGGGGACCAGCGTTCCCAGAAGCAACGGTCCAGAGCAGCCTGGATCTGTTTCTCCCACTCACACACCTCCCTCCCAACCTCGCCCAGTTACCACCCTGGTCCCTGCCTGGCCTGCACCATGGGTGGTGGGCTGCCCAACAGACTCCCAACCCCTTTGCAGCCTCACGGTGCTGCCAGCCTAGGAAGCCAGGATGTGAGCAGGACAAAGAGGAGAAAAGACAGGATTGCAGCCGTCGTCGGGTGTTTCCACCCCAGGGAGGAGGCCCAACCACGGCAGACTGCACCAGATAGCAGGCAACTTCATGTTAAATCGGGATGACAGGGGTTGGGTTCAGGTACAGTTGCAGACTCAGGCCTCCCAGAGGGAGTCAAGAGGGAGTCTTCAGCTGCTTTTAAAGGACGGAGCTGTTAGTTGAATGCTTTTGTCCTCCTGAAATGTATATGTTGAAGGTTAATCCCTGATGTGATGGTATTTGCATGGTATTTGCAGGTGGAGAATTTGGGAGGTGATTAGATCAAGAGGGTGGAACCCTCCTGAAGGCCTCCTGAGTGAGCCCTCACACCCCTCACTCTCTCTCTCTTCCTCTCCCTACCTGTACGAATAGAAGGCAGCCATCAGCCTACCAGGAAGGCACCCTCACCAGACACAGAACCTGCCAGCACCCTGATCTTGAATGTCTAACCTCCAGAACTGTTAAAGAATCAATTTCTGCTGTTTAAGCCACCAACTTCATGGTACCTTGTTATAGTAGCCTGAACTAAGACAGACAATGTAATTGTCCCAATTCTTAGTTGCAAACAATGGAATCCACGCTGGTTCATTTAATGAAGTAGCTGAGTTTAATCAAGACTACTGGAAAGCCCACAAGATGGCCAGGAGAGCCAGGCTCCGATGCCATTTGCCATAGACAGTACCCAGCAACACAGAGGAGCTTCCTGGAAAAGATCCTACCATCACTCTGCATGAGAACACTCTGCACTGCACACAGAAGCTCAACCCCTTCCCTGTCCTCAGAGCCCAGTGTCTCTGCGTCCTCTCATGAGCTACCACCTCAACCCTAATTCCATGAGGATATGTCACATCGAACACATGGCAGAGGGCTGGAAGGGGGTGAGCTTTCTATGCCCAGCTAACTGGTGCAGAAAGGCGGGCTGAGCGCTGGCAGGGAAGCAGAATAGTGTGCCTCAAGCCTTCTGTCGCTAGATGCCTGTCGCCTGGCTGTCTGCTCCCCTTCCTCCTGCCCGCGCCAGTCCTGCTTGGTGTCTTGGAAGCAGAGAGCTTCAGCTGGCTGCTGGAGGGTGGCAAGAAGCACTCTCTCTCTCTCTCTGAAGCCATCTACCTTCATCTTCCCCCTTCCACCAGGGTGAACGCATTTCTCTTTGGCTGTGAGCACCAACATACCTTGAATTTGCTGGCAATAAGTCCATCTCCTGTGTTGGTTTTGGAACCCTTCAGGAGTTTGTCCCATTTCTCTTCCATCTGTGCTAGGAACATGCCAACCAGGATTTCTCCGGATTTTTTTCTTAACTCTGGGCTGCAACCCAAGGGCATGTGCAACTCAACCCCTAGGGTCTTGGGAGGTCCCTCTGTGCTTCTCCCTGCCCCCACATCTCTCAAAGGGGCAACCAGGCCATCAGGCCTGCTAAGCAAAGCCCCAATTTGTGACCTCTGTGAACTGAGTGCTCAGAAGCCAGGTTATTACAAATGGACATTTGAGCTTCCACTGGAAATTGGTAATATATATTCTTGGCAGCCATCAGGACAGGCTGTGAAAAGTCTTTTAAGACATAGAGGTTTGTTTTAATCTACTTACAGGCAGCAGGGTGGGTGGAGGGGAGGAATAACGGGAAAACCAGACTAGTGATGGGGATGTCTGAGGCTGGCAGGTGGAACCCCCAAGGTTATACTCCTGATACTTGTCCTGCCTCCTGGTAACTGTTCCATAATTATTTGCTGCATAAGATGCCAGATAAAATGTAGAGGAAAAAAACCCAGTGCTTTGTGATACTTACACTTCTCCTGCTTAAAATTAAAGTGATTGATCATCCTGTGTGCCCAGGAGGGAGGGAACCTGCAAACCTGGACAGCTGGTCACCCTAGGCCCACAAGTGGCTCCTCGTGTGGTAAAGATAAAATGTGGTTCCCCAGACTGGCTCTCTGGCTCACATCCCACCCCCATGTCTCCAGCACAGAGCTCCCACCATCCCCTGCACCCTCCCACCATCTGCACCCCATGAGTGCCCTTCTGCCTGGGGCCTTCGCCCATGCTGCTTCACTGCCACTCATCCTCCAATAAACATCATGTTCCTGTTTCCAAGGCAGCACAGCTTCTGTCTCCTCTCAAAACCCTTCTCCACCTCACCCACTGAAACATGAAAACCTGCACCTGGGTTTTCTGCAGTGCTAGGGACTGAACCTGGGGTCGTGTGCATGCTGGGCAAGGGCTCTACCACTGAGCTGCAACCCCAGTCCTCTCACACAGATGTTGATGACAGCTTTATTCATAGTTGCTGGAAGTTGGAAGCAACAAAAATGCCCTTCGGTAGGTGAAAAGATCTATAAACACATACATCCAGACCCTGGAATAGTATCCAGCACTAGAAATAAATGACCCATCAAGCCGTGAAGAGACCCGGAGGAGCCCTAAATGCATATTGCTAACGAAGGAAGGCAATCTGAAAAGGCTGCATTCTGTCTGCTCCGAGCTCTAGGATGCGCTGGAAAAGGCTGAACTATGGCAACAGGAAAAAGATCAGTGGTTGTCAAGAGTTAGAGGGTGGGGATGGACAGATAGGCAGGACACAGGATGTTCAGGACAGTGAAATTACTTTATGTGATATGACAATGGTGGACATACATCATTCTACGTTTGTCAAACCCCACAGAAATGTACACCACCGAAAGCTGACAACGGAAAGACAGGCCAGCTTTTCTGTAAAAGGCCAGCCAGATAGTGAACATTTTTACCTTGTGAAAAGTGTGGTCTCTGTCATACTACACAGCTCTGCAGATGTAGTGCGGAGGCAGCCATGGGCCACATGTGGACAAATAGGTATGGCTGTGTTCCCACAGAACTTTATTCTATGACATGCATCTGCTCAATGTACATAACCATCCCCTTGCTGATGGACATGTCCGTCGCTCTCAAAATTCCTAGAACAGAACGTCCTTGCACCCATCTTTATGCCTCTGTGCAAACATTTCTAGGGAGTAGGGTTCCAGAATTGGGATCACTGAGTGAAAGGGTTGAAGGGTATATGCAAGCTCGTCCCAAAGGAGGGTTTCTGCGGGTGGGGCAGCCTGAGACTTCCAGCCTCAAGAACTGGGAAAAACACATTGCTGTTGTTTATAAGCCAAAAAAAGAAAAGGTATGGTGCCCTCATCTGTGTGATAAAATGCAGATCACACACATACCCTTTCATAGATCATTCCTCTCAAATTGTGTGCATTGTGTTACACGTGTTAATATTTAAGTACATACATTGATAGACAAAGGTGTGGGAGCATCGACCCCAATAGTTAACACGGTTTCTAATGAGAGGGAAATGGCATTGGAGAGAAAAGGATGGATTAAGGAAGATAAAATATTTTATTCTTTATACCTTTAATTTTTTTCTAAGTACTATGTGTGTGTATATATGTCCAGCCTTTCTTATTATTTGTGGTGGTTACATTCTATAAAATGACTTCAGAAACTGGCTTTTCCTTTTGGGGGAAACCCAAGGTTAGGTGGGTGAATACCTTCACATTTAACTGATCTGAAGTGACCTGCTTAGTGTGTCTCTGGGTGAAGGCGGCAGCTGAGTCTCTGTGGGTGTATCACAGCCCTTCCGTGGCTGAGGGCACAGCCAGCTCTCATTGCTGCGGGGTGGGGGGGGGCATTTTAAGCAGTAGAGTTCACCAATAAAAATGTGGCACTAAACAGATGGCAGAAAGGACACCTGTGTACAGTGCGAGAGCCAGAGCAGAAAGCGGAGTGTCACCTTGTCTGTCCTCAGCTGGGGATATGTCCATTGGGTGACTCAGATTTTCACCACTCTGATTCAGGGGTGCAAATCAAACTTAGTGAAGAGGCAAATTCACCAGCACAGAATTGTCCAGTACTGAGGGTCAACTGGATACGCGTGTGTGTGTGTGTGAGTGTATGATTTATTGCATGCATGTATTCCTGCATTGTTTTACATATGATCAATAAAAATGTGTTTATGGCTTGCCCTTGTGCACACAGCTGCCCCCCAATGTCTATCTTTTGAGCCACACCCAAAGAGCCTCCAATCGATATCTCTGACCGGCAGGCATAGGGGAGATGTTTGCTTATGTGCGTGGGAGACAGCCTGGAGCAGGCCCTCAATCCGGCGAGACGGGGGCCGCAGCAGAGCGGAGAACACGCCGAGACTCACGGCACTGTCCTCCTGCTGATGGCTGACTCTTCGGTGCCTCCAAACAGCTGCTTCCTAGAGACTGGCAGAGCCACGTGGCCCTCCAAGAGGTGACACACATGCAGTCAGGCTGGTGATGAAGCATGGTTCTCTTGCAATTCAGCTTCCATTTCTTCATTCATTCATCCCACTCATTCATTCATACCATTCATCATTTGTATCATTCATTTTTACTATTCATACATCCCCACCATTCATTTTTGCCATCAAGGTGTTCACTCTCCTTTTGCATTTACTCCATCAATGTTTATGGGGCAGGTTGGAGAGGCACAGTGTCTCCCACTGTCTTGTTTTCCCTCCCTGGCAACACCTTCCGAGGCCAACTTGGAGTAACGACCACCACGTGGCCGACACAGTGGACAGGGGCTTCTGAATGCCATTTGGCAGATTGGCCATTCTGTAAGAGTGCCCTGGCAGGGTAGTGACGAGTCCGGGTGGAATCCTGGGTGGTGGATGCCATGAAGTCCCTGCCTTCCCACTCAGCTCCCCACCTCCTCCCAGAGCTGCTGACCCACCCCAGGGCCCAGGCCCAGTATGGCTGACGAGAAAGAGCTCACGAGGAGTCTGTGGGGCCTGCAGGAGGGCTACAGGGTGCAGGCAGTGTAGTCTGTGGTCTGCAGGTGGCCAGCCACTGCAAACATCTCCCCTACAGTAGTGCGTGGCGTCACTTCAGCAGCACACAGCACTATCACGCCCACTCACCTACTGTCTGCTGGGTACTGATATCTTGTCCTGCGGGCCTCTGTGAGTCCTTAAAGTGGACTGTGTCCTCACAACCCAGCTATTGCAGGCCTACAGAGCCACTGAAAGGCACGAGGCAGTCAGAACCCTTCATCAAGAGTGCCTTAGATCTGTGTCCAATGACACAGGAAGAGGAGCCGCGCCCAGAGCCCATGTGGAAGGAGCTCCCAGCCAACCTAAAGACATGAGGGACTCAGAGGTGCAGTTCTCAGAGCTGGGCCGCCAGCCCCAGCCTCGGCTGTCACAAAGCGCTGCTGCCCTCTTGTGGTGAGCAGAAAGGAGCTCCAGTTCCTGACCCACGGGCATGGCCACCAGCTGCCCCACTGGGAGGTCAGGGGGCCCTGGCAAGGCCTCGGCCATGTGGCTGGAGGACAGTTCCCTTGGGCCCAGTCCCTGAGGCCCATTCAGGCTGCACCTCACAAGCCTCCCATCCCTTCCTACTTGTGTATGAAGTAGTCGCCGTTTGTGCCAGGAATGGAGATAGCGGCATCACTCCTCAGAGACTTTGGCTTCCATGAGGCTGCCAGACACTGTGCCTGGAGCAGGCCTGGGGGTTAGGGCCCCTGTCACTGTCCTTTGAGGATCCCCATTGGCTTAGCTAGGGAGAGGACAGTGGCTGTCTGGTGCAATGATGGAGGACCAAGTCTACACTCAGGGCCAGCGGGACGGCATGGGTCAGGCCTCGGAGAGCATGCCCATGCGTGTGGGTGTGTCCATGTGGGGGGTGAGTATGTGAGTATGTGGGTGTGTTGGCTGTGCGTTTCAGGGTGTGCACGATACCATTTCCTTTTCAGATAAAAAGAGTCAGGATTCAGGCAAGACCTGGAGGAGGAAGGAGGGGACAGCAGCCTCCTAGGGCTGCAACACCCACCCGTGTCTTCATGGGTCCCCAGCAGACCCTGCTCCTTCTAGACTCCCTCAGTGCCGCCCCTTCCCTGTCCTTGTTCCTCCCATCTCTGGCACACAGACAGGCTTTACCAGGTGACTCACCGACCAGCTGCCTCTGGGCTGCAGATCAGGACACCGGCTCGCCATGGATTCCTACTTATGAGTCCAGGAAGCTCAGACTCCAGTGTGTTAAGCAACTGGGCACGTTTATCCTTCACACTCTGCAGAGGGAACATCCCAAGGCTGACCTCGCTGGGCCCGGGATGGGGTGGGAGGACAAGGAGAGGACTGGAGGGTGCAGTTGTCGCCATCCAGTTGTGTACAGGGGAGTCCAGCAGGTCTCCGCGATCACTGGAACTCAGACATAAACATCTATGCTCTCTGCAAGAAGCCCCCGGTAGGGGCCACTGTGAGGCGAGAGAGTGCAAGTCTTATTGTCCAGGTCCTTGTGTGTTGACTTTTCTCTTTCTTGTGTCCAAAAGCATCCTAGTGGGCACAACTGGACGGAAACACTTCTCCCTACTTCTGCTGTTAGACTCCTCGCCTTCCTCCAGCTCCATCAGAGCCAAGTCAGGGCCAGGACCACACGCTGCAAGAGCCAGGGCAGACTAAACGCATCCTCTGACCACCACAAATGTCTCTTGTGGTGTCTTAGGACTTGAAAAACTGTGCTGGGCGCTGTGGCCTAAACTCGGTCCTGCTTCCCATTAGGATAAACACACGCCTCACTGAAGGGACCCATGAACCGTTCCAGAAATATCCTGCCCACCAGAGAAAATGCACTTGATTTCACAGGCTTCCCACAGCCATATCATTATCATATAATCTCTTTTATCCACCCCGTTCCCCTGCCTGGAACTGAAATTGCATCTTTAAAATGGCTAAATAGCAGTTTGGGAATCTTCAAGGATGCTATCCTTGACTCTGAGCTGGGAAAGTCAACGTCAAAAGCTCAACTTTCGAGAAGCCTGGTGAGGGGTGGGAGGGGCATGTTCCATGCAGTTGCTGCTCTGTGAAATACTTGCCTACAGACACTTCCAATGTCCAGGGTCTAGCAATCGACTTCCAGATCAACACCACTGGCTCCACAGGCCTTGCTGAGCACCGAGTGGTGATACTGACTTCCGCCTCCTTCTCTGGTTTCTCTGTCGCGTGGCCCTGGGGCTCGAGGAGAAGTCTCAAGCAAGATGCTGAGAGAAGGAGAGGATGGAGGAAGGAGCTAAGAATGCTGGCAGGTGAGGCCGTTCCAGGGGGCTGCTCAAGGCAGGCAGAGACAGTGCCCCTCAGAGACATGGTGGGCTACACATGGGGTACTGGGGGCTGGGGGCTGAAGACTGCGGGGCTGACTGCTCAGCTGCTGGACAAGCTCATCTCATGCAGTGCAGTCTTTGAGCTAAGCTGGGAAGCAGGTGCTCAGCCCACCACCTCCTGCCTCAGTGCCCTGCCAGAGGGGGCCTTCATTGCTCCTCCCTGGCTGTGGACCTGCACCAGATCTTCCCTGGCCTGAGGGACAGGATGGACTCCAGCTCCAGGACAAGAAGATCCATGACAAGGAGCAATCGAGTGGCAGGAGGGTGTGGTGGAGAGGAGGGCCTGGGTCCTAATGCCACCGGTTCAGGAGATGGAGGCAGCGGGAGGCCGGCTAGAGTCCTACCTAGGCCCGGCTGGCTGCCACTGCAGGCCTGACCTATTCTGCCGCCTGCCCTTGTGAGGTAGACTCTGACCTTCAAATCCAGAGGCTTTGGGGATGGGGGACAAATAACTCTCGAATCCCTCAACAGGCAGGACTGGGCGGGGTGGGTAGCAACAGGCCTAAAACTCAACCTATCCACTCCCTGCCAGTTGCTCCCGGCCACCAGTGCTGGGCAGCACTGACCAGCCCAGGAGGAAAGGCAATATGGAATTTCCTGCAAAATCACGAAATCCCCAAACTCACGGAATGTTGGGAGTATCCCAAATTTGCATACTTCGTCTCCTGTTGTTGCTTCTCTTCTTGAGTGGCAACGACTGCTTCCTCAGGTCTCATCAGACCCACCCTGTTCTCTGCATTTTGGGATAAGCCCTTAATTCTTTCCTTCCTTGCCCCCACCCTCCTGACACACTCACGTGCACACACATACATACACACACACATACTCACACAAAGCGATCAGGTCCTTTCATAACCAAAATATCTGAGCAAATATAATCGTTTCCTACTAGATTTCTGAAGTATTACAAAAAAATTCAGCCAGGTATAGTGGCACATGCCTATAATCCTAGCATTTGGGAGGCTGAGGCAGAAGAATCATCACAAGTTTGAGGCCAGCCTGGACTACATAGTGAGTTCAAGGCCGGCCTGAAATACATAGCAAGACCCTGTCTCACAAAAAATAAAAATAAAATTAAAAAAAAAAAAAAAAGTAAAGACCTAGGGGTACAGCTCAGAGGTAGAACACTTGCCAAGGTCCTGGGTCCCATCCCTGCACCACCAAAAACAAAAAAGCTCTCCTACCTCTACACTTTGGGCTAAGGAAAACTTCCCTAGTCACAGCAAGGTAACAGGACCAAAGCAGATGGGTTTCTGGGGGCCACGTTTCAGAGGGAGGTGGCTCCCCTCAGGCCATGCAGGTCCTTGGGGTGCTCTGTCCTGTGTGCAGAGGGTGGAGTGGGCCTTGGCTCCACGTGTCTGAGCATGCACATGAGTGTGTGCGCCCAGGCACCCCAAAGCTCCAATGCCCGTCATCCAGTCAGAATCAGGCAGCAGTAAGCCTGCATTTAATTGCAAATGTTGTAAAAATAATCACACAAAAGATGAAGCTAGCAGGGAAACTATGCGTCCTTGACTCGGGGCCTGCGTGCGGGACATCTTTCTACTGAGATGCTTATAAAGCTGTAAGCTGTAAGTCACAATTTCTTCAAGAACATGTCTTCTCTCATTAGGGTAATTTTACTTGTAAGAGTGTTCCCAGCCTTTTCTGGGAAAAGGAGATGGGGGTGGAGAAGAGGGATTTGTAGGGTGAGGAGGAGGCTGGCAAACCAGCCTTAGATCTGTCTTAAAGATGTCTTTGTTTTTAATTATCCATGTCTTGGACGACTGAAATCAGCCTCTCTCTGGAGTCTGAAATGCAGATAAAATGCTCTACATTACAGCTGTCTCCTACCTCCCAGACGGGACCTGCCCCCATTGGAAGATTATTTATTGCTTCTCAGCTACCTTTCACACCGCTAAATGATTCTCCATGCTTCGGGGAGAAAACAACCCAGCAGGATTATGTCCGAGTTCCCTGAGAGCCTGGCTCTGTCCTTGCTCTTCCCCGGAGCTCTTGGAGCTGGACAACCAGTTGGTCTCTGCCCTCCAGGATGGCTCCACAGCTCTGGCTTCCGGGAAAGCCCCAAGTCCCCTGGCCACAGGGCTGCCTTGGGTCTCACCACTGTCCTTGCAAAGAAGGGAAAAACAAACCTCTTTTTAGAAGCATGCTGAGAAGGCGCTCAGTCTACACTGCCTCCCTTCCAGCTCCCTCCCACTGGGAGACCCAGTAGGTGGTCACCCCAGTGGACTTTCAAAGCAGACTTGGCCTAAGTGGGCTGATGCCAGCCTTTCCTGGCTCCACACCCAGGTCCAAAATAAATTCACACCTCCTCATTTCTGTCCCATTAATCAGTCTGTCCCAGGGAAAAACACTGGCCAGCTCCAGCCAGTTGGATGGAACCACAGAACACAGGTTTTCAGAGATTTTAAAATTAATTTGACTTCCTGTTCATATTTTTAATTTTGCTTCTGCTACCAGAATGCAACTGGGCTGCCCCTCTGGAAAGGAAAGCTGAAGTCTGTAGTTACACCTTTTCTTGCCTGTCAGAAAATTAAGACTCCACCACCCACCTCCAACTCTGGGACCCAGGGAGGATGGACCCCAGCCCCATCCTCCTTCGGGTCTAATTCCTGTTCCACCATCCCCACACCTTGGCAGAACTACAACGCTCAGGCCTGCCCGACTACAGGCCCATGATGTGCAGTGCCCAGGATACCCTGAGGCCTGCGCTTCCCCAAGACTGGCCCTGGGGGTTGGGACAGCCCCTGTGTCTGCTTCTATCCTGGGCTGTCCCTTCTCTGCACTCTTTTTTCAGGCTCTTCCTCTCCCCATCTTCTTCCTCCGTCTGCCCTTGAGGAAAAACAAAACAAAACAAAACAAAAAACAAACCTAAAAACAGATCAGGAAAAATGTTTACCAAAACTTTAGTGCTAAGAATCAAACCTAGGGCCTCATGCACGCTAAGCAGGCACTGCACCACTGAGCAACACCCCCAGGATTTTAAAATGCTTCCTGTGTTGACGAAGCACTTTACACTGATGCATTGAACACTCACCGCAGCCTGTGAGGTGAAGGCTACGATGGTCCCAATGAGGCACAGAGAGGCAGAGATGGGTCTGAGGTCACCCAGTCAGGAAGTGGGGCAGGTGGGAACACAGGCAGCTCCTAACAGTCACACTATTCTGCTTTTCTAGTGAGCAGTGTTTGCTACTGGCAGAAAAGTAGATGTTATCATTTTTACTACAGCAATAACATGTCCCTTATCAAGAAGTCAATTATCTGAGAACCTCAAGTATTCAGACCTCAAGGAAGAACTGAAAAAGTAGAAAGGGGGCCTTTCAGAGGCGAAAGCGGATGTCACAAAATTCAAACTCAGACTCCTGGAGAAAGGCTCTCAGGACCTGAAGGTCCAGGAACTTGTACTTTATACCAAGCGCCTGATGCTTGGGGTGAGGGGTGGTTTCCTAAGCACAGCCAATTAAAACCAACAGATTAGAAGTGAATCTTAAATTCCTAACATCAAACCATGCCCACCCACCACAGCAGTCAACACAGGTGATATTGGTGATGAACTTAAAATTGACGTAGGGAAAAGCGTGATTGTCATTGTAACTAAAAACAAGCAGAACACAAAATTATATTTACAGTAGAGCTTCCCAATAAAACCAACCAACCAAACTCAAAACCATGAAGAAAGATAAAGTGGGAATCTACCAAGATGTAATGTTACCAAGATGCCATGGATGGTTTTGTGTTTTCTTTCTACTTCATTGTTTCTGCTTTTCAGATTCTTTGAGGGGAGCACTTTATAGTGAAAAGCTCCCAAATAAACTTTAAAAAGAGAAATAAGGAAAGAGGAAGAGAGAGTGAAAGAAAAGGGAAGGGGGCGTAGAGGTTCACCCAAGTCAGGTGCAGGCCGGGGAGTGGCAGGGAGGGAGAGGAAGAGAAACTTAAATTCATGCCCAAGAATCCAAAGTGCCTCTCAGTCTAGGGAGCCATTTCCTGGCAGTGCAAATGTTCTGTGTCAATCACCCTCCTCTGAACATATCCTTATACAATCCCCTGGCAATCAAAACAATAATTACTGTTCACTAAGCATCTACCTCTTTCCAGCCAGCTCTATAGGACATCACAGGGGAGGTAGTGTTACCTCAGTTTACCCATGAGGACCCAAGGGACTGCAGTAGACTTACTATGGGCCCAAGGAGGAGAGGGCAGGGGAGCTGAGGACAGAGGTTCTATGACCCCTGGGCCACAGCTCCACCCAACCACCTCAGTTACCAGTGAAATCATCATGGTATCCAGGAGGCTGCCGAGGCCGGTTCAGCCCAGAAAGAGCCGATGTGCAGGGAGCTGAGCCCGGGGGAGACGCACATTGGTGGAGAAGAGCTGGGGGTGCAGTGGGGAGGACGCCTGTGAGGCTCCCCTTCGAGGCACCGTTGGTTTGAAACAGAGTTGTTTTCCAGCACCGTAGCATTCACCTCTGAAAGGCGCCTTCACCATCATCTAGACCTGCTCCAATTTCCTTATTTTACACAGGAAGAAACCAAGTCCCCAAGAAGGAATTGATTTACTTGGGGTTCCATTGCAAGTTTGTGGCCAAGCCTAAACCAGAAATCACTCCCCTAGATTCCTGCTGGGTCAAATTCATTTTGACAGCTGGAACCGAACGCCATCCACATAGAATGAGGCTCCTCTCTGCTCCACAGAGCCTCAGTGCTGCCGCCTAGGGCGGAAGGCGTCGGGAAAGCCCTCTGCGCTGCGGTTCCCAGGCCACATGCCCCTACCCTTTCCACCAAGGACAAGTTGAGATAAGGGTCTTAGAAACAACCACCCTGTAAAAGCCAAACCAGAACAGACCTCAGCCCTGTGCTAACCCCAATCTGCACCCAACCCAAATACCAAGCTTTTTCCTGAACCACAAAAGGAACTAAAGTTTTCTGAAAAATTCCTAGTGAGGTTTTGCGAACCGGAACCAGATGGCCACACTTTCCAGGCAGCTGAAGCAGAACAGGACAAGCAGATGGTCGTGTCCTGACTCTGAGGAGTCTCGACTCCGGGCTTCTGTTGAATTTTGCACACTGCTGTGGACAAGGAGAAAGAGTGGGTTGGGAAAGAGGTCCTTCTCCTGGGAGAAAGTGGAAGTTCGTGCCAATTGCCTGCAATGTCCCCACACTGGAAGCCCCATGAGGGCAGCTGAGGTGGCTGGGCACAAGGTGGAGGTGGACAGAGAGCCCGCCAGCTCCAGCCTCCACAGCACTGATGCCTGCAGGTCTGAGGCACCAGAGACCCTCGTAACCGATGTAGACTGAGCCGGGTGGACGCCACACTGTCTTCTGTGTTTGGTGTAAATAGTGGGCTGTGCTCTGTGTTACGGAAACGACACAGAGTTAGGAAGACTACACTAGAAGAAAACCATGAATTCTACGCATCTTGCTTCCAGCACTCTGGCAGTCTGAGGTGGCAGGACTGCAAGTTCGAGCTCAGCATGGGCATCTTAATGACTTAGTGAGACCCTGTCTTAAAACATACATACATACATACATACATACATACATGTCGAGGAACGTAGCTCAGTGCAAAGGTCCAGGGTTCAATCCCTAGAACCACAAACAAGAAGTGAATAAAAGAAGGAGGAGGAAGAGAAGGAGAAAAAGAAGAAGAATAGGGCCACGCTTCTCTGACACAGAATCATTTCTACTCTCACTGTGGTTGCTGGTCCTGGTGGACACTTCAAGGAAGTTTGGTCCCGCCCCCTGCAGCCCGGCCTGCGATGGCTGCATGGTACATGCTCATGGAGTGAATGAATGAATTTCTCAAGTTGCTGCCTTTCAGAGGAGCACCTTCACTTCACTGCTGAAGGGGCTGAAGAGAAGCCATAAACCCACTACGATCACGCATGAATTTGTAGGGACAGCCCACGCATGTGTGCTATTCTGAGAAGCGACCTTGGCTTTTACTGGACTTACAGAGTGATTCAGCTCCCCATAGCTCCAGGAATGTGGGGGTCGGTCCAGATGAGGTGACCCCGGCACGAGACCTCCAATGTCTGCTGTTCAGCTCCTGGATGTTGGTCACGCTTCTACTCTGTCCCTCTCCCTGTGTCTCAGTCAACAATAATAAGATCAGTAGCCGTCACCATGTTTCAAGGACCCATTGGGTGCCAGGCTGTTTTCCAGGGTTTGAAGAACTGAAGGCTCAAAGAGGAAGAGGTTTTGGGTCACACAGCTGCTGAGTGCAGGGCTGGGTTTCCCACTCAAGCCTTACTTTGGAGTTGTCATAGCACTTCCTCCAGGTGGCTCAGAGGACACAAACAAGTAGGACTCGAGTAGTGCCCCTGGCATGGTAGGGGCATCCGATTAAGAATCCCCAGAATCCTACCTATATAAAGCACACATGTCTGTGTGTGTGTGTGCGTGTGTGTATATGTGTTTGTGTGTGTGTATAACAAGCGATGGATGGATAAGAGGATGAAAGCATCAGTGGGTGGGTGGATGGCTGGATGGATGGAAAAGATGGATGGATGGATGAGTGGGTGGTTGGGTGGATGAATGGGAGGGGACCCCTACCTTTAGCTTCTTGTACATATTTATCTTCCACTTCAGAGGTGTGCCACAGACTGAATCACATCAATACACCTTGTTTTGGAGAACAATAAATTCAAACAAGAAGTCTATACTCTCTGTTATTGGTTGAATTATGTCCTCTTCCTCCGGATTACCACGCTGAAGTCTTAGCCCCCAGAACTTCCAGAATATGATCCTGTTGGGCAATGGCGACATTGTAGATGTGATTACTTGAAGCCATACTAGAGTAGGTAAACCCCTACTCCAATGTGACTAGTGTTCTTATAAAAAGAAATTTAGACACACACAAAGAACACCATCAAAGATGAAAGCAGAGATCTGCAAGCCAAGGAACACCAAGGATTGCCAACCAACCAAACCTAGGAGAGGGGCGTGGAACTTGTTCTCCCACCCCAGCCCTCAAGGGGAGCCAACCCTGCCAACACCTTGGTCCTGGCCCTTTAGCCCCCAGAACTGTGAGGCCTATATCTCCGCAGTGGATGCTGCTCGTTTGTAGTACTATGTTAATGGCACCCAAGCAGAAGAATCCACTTCCCTTGAAAGAAGTGCAAAGGTGTGAAAAGGTGTGTGTGAGCCGAACTTCAGTTCTGCTCTATACACCAAATCCCACCCTTGAACTCCTTTACTCCCCCACAGAATGGAGACACACGAGCCAGGCAGGGTGGGCCTGGCAGGAAATCGAGTCTGAATTGATTGATTTTGCTCAGCACATGGCTTGGTTTTCATCAAACTTTTGTTGAATTGTGTACACTGCTTCTGAACTCAAACCACTGCTCTCCTGAGGTTTGCATTGGTTATTTACTTGTTTACTTCCAAGGGATAATTGACTGAATCAGAAGCCAAACTCTGGAAATCTGGCTGGGACACACCTTCTCTGGTTTCTCACTTTAGGACCAAGCCGCTCTGGAGCCTCAATTGTGATCCAAAAATACTGGACCCAGGACAAGTCTCCCTGCAGGGAAGGAAAGGAGGCTGAGGACAGACCCTGGCCACATCGGCCGGCAGCCCAGCCAGGAGACCAGATGGACGACGGGTACCACACAGCACAAGGTCTGTGTGGTGATGAGGGAAAGCAAGCCAGGGAAGTCACAGCCACCAGACATAGGAGGAGGAAGTATGGGAAGTCAAGGGGATGAGAATGAACAAAACACACAGGAGCTGCGACGCACGCTTTGCCCAAATCGAGGGAAATTTGAAAGCCAAGTTTCCCAGCTCACACTACATTTAGAGCTTGCAATGTAAGTGGGTTTAGAGCCTGACCAAATTGCCTATCTTTTGAGCTCAAGCCTCTGGATATATTCAGAGCCCTAACACAGCCTTTATAAGCAGGGGAACCAAAAGCAGAGGAACCTGCTGGGTTGAGTCCCTTCTTAATCATTAACGTCCCTGGGTACCAAAGGAGCAGATCCTTCCCCATCGTGAATGTTTCAGGTGTGTGCCCTTCTGCTTTTGCCCCCATTCAGGAGCCAGGCCCTGGGCTGGGGGTTACTCAGCACTTTTGAGCGCCAGGCCCTGGCTGCATTCATGACAGCAGCTGTGGGTCTGCACAGTAACCTGCCCTGGCCTGGTCTCTGGGATTTCATGCAGGGACCGAACTACACACGGGAGCAAAGCAGCAAGCCCACACCTACAGGATGGAGCCAGAGGATGGTCGGCACAGGTGCAAAAGGTGCCCTGGCAACGGCAGGAACACCTATCTGCATCCACAGCTGGCCGAACATGTCCGCAAGATGAGGAAATCTTCAGGGGTGAATCTGTTCTGTGGATATGGCTGCCACTGATGTTCTCATTCTCAGCACTGGTGACATTTATTTGACCTCGAGTCTGCAGATAAACTGACTAAATGAAGCGCTGCCCTGGGTGGGGGCTTTGACACTAGCACTGGCCAGAGCAAGGTGGCACATGACACAACCTTCCACCAAGCTCTCCCTGGCCCTCAGAAGTGAGGGCTCTGCCACCCAAGGCCCAGACTCCTCCAGAGTGGCTTGGCTAGGTGGATGCTGGGTGCCTTCAGCATCTGCAGGGACACAGTAAGCATCCCAGGGAAGTCAAACAGAGAAGTCAGAGTATCAGACCTATGGAGGCAAATGGATTCTGAGCTTGGAGGTGGCCCAAGGCCCTGACCCATCCCTGCTGTAGTTAGCAGTGGTCAGCCCTGCAGGCTGCTGTTGCAGGGTACACAAGTTCCAGGTGCAGTGAGGGCCACACCAATCTCATCAGTTTGCCACAGGTGCTGGGCCCCAAGGAGTCAGGCCGGGACAGGAGGGAGCGAAGGGAAGCCCAGCATGCCCTCTACATGTCAGGGCAACTGGTGTGGCCTTCTCAGGGTAGAGCCACTCAGAAATCCATTCTGACCCCTGAGTAAGCAGAGGATTAAGAAAAATCAATGGGTTGTCTCTATTCTGCATCCTTACTTCCTTACCTGTAGAAAGAGAGTTGGATTCTACAGTTTGTAGAGTCTTTTCCATTCCCAGAGTTCTTCATATTTTAGTTTAAAAACAACAGAAATTTCTCATAGCTTTGGAGCCTGGGAAAGCTAAGATCAGGTGCCGGTGGGTCCATGTCCCAAGTGAGTGCCAAGGAATGAGTGTGGTCCTATTGCCCGTGTCCCTGGAGGGCTTGATAACGAGAAGGCCTGGGCTCTGACTTCGACAGGAAGAAATGTGTTGAACAGTGGTTGAACAAATGTCCCAGGGGCTGGGGATTTAGCTCAGTGATTAAAGTGCTTGCCTTGCAAGCACAAGGGCCTGAGTTCAATCCCTGGCACCAAAAAAAAAAAAAAAAAAAAAGTCCCGATCTGAGGGGCTTTCGGGGGAGGGTGGGCAGACTCGAGGTGGCCTATGTGACTGCCACCCCCTGGTGTTCATATCCGTGTGTAACCCCCACCCCTTGAACATGGCACCTGCAATTTATTTCTAACCAATAGCATGTGGCCAACATGATAGGCACAGTGACTCCATGTCTGTGGCACATGATCCTGGTGCAGAAGACCATGATAGTTGTCTTGCTGGAGTCTCTCATGCTTTCCCTGTCTTGAAAGATACAACGGCCATCTTGTACCTACTCAGCAGGAAGCTGCAACCTTCACTCCCACCGCTGCAAGGAACCCAATTCTGCTAAGAAAAGTCATCCTTGTCCGGACAAGTTCCTGTGGGACACCTTGATTGCAGCCTTGCAGAGGGGCCACTGAACCAGGCCTGGACTCCTGACGCACAGAAACCAGGATGGTAAGCTTGTGGTGGTTTGTTATGCGGTAACAGAAAATTTGCATGGCAATGTAGTTCTGCCGGCTCCTCCCCTAGAGTCATCCACACTGAACACCCGGAGACCAGCCCCCTGGGAAGAGAGCTGCAGCCACACAGCTCCCAGCGTCACAGCCAGGATGACAATGTCCCTTCCTATTTTCTTGCTTAATAAACTGGTAAACACAGGAAGAGCTCCTTGCTTGGGGTGTGAGCCCAAGTCTCTGCAGGGATTCTGGAACTTTCTAATCTAGGATAGAAAAAGTTGTGCATTTAGCCTGTTGTACCTGGCGACAGAAGACTCCATCTAACCAACCTGCACGTCCCACAACCTAACCCCCAACTCCTCAGACCAAGGAAACTTAGTGGGAAGTGACCAATTTACCATTCCCAGAGCACTAACATATGTACCAGCCGGCCCCAGAGGCAGGTAGGTGGCTTTGCTTTTCCAGTTCAACAGGTGGGAAAATCCCTGCAGATGAAAAACCACTAAAAACTCAGTAATATTTTCACTTGAGGTTACAGCATCAATAAAAATTAATGTATTATGTGATGTTGGGGCTAAAAAAGAATCCATTGATATTCAAGGTACCAGAAATGACCATTTGTAAAGCTGGTAGAGAAACTTTGAAGTGGAATGAACAGGCTCTGTTCCAATAAAACTTTATTGATAATAACAGATGGTGGGCCAGATTGGACCTATGGGTCCTGTATTTTCCTGACTCCTGCCGTTAAAAGGACTCCTCTAACATCATGTCCCTTTGAAGTCTTGCTAGATCCATCCCGGTGACTTCTGCCTACATCTTATTGGCCCAAACCATATTTCATGATCATTTCTACCAGACACAAAAAAAGTGGGGGTGGGGGATGTGGAGTTTTTAGAAGGATACTGAATAAACATATGGTTCATTACAGCGTGAAAGGAGAGGGGGAGGGAGATGGAGTGGATGAGTCCTAGGCAATGAGCAGTGTGCTAGCTCTGTGGGGTGGCGCTGTGTGATACTCACCCTGGTGTCCCCACATCCAGCAAAACGCTGGTAATAAGGAAGAGGGGAAGGAGTTGGTAACCACTACTGAAGGCTTCACACTGAGCCAGATGCTGGGCTGATCAGTTTCCATTCTTTTATTTAATCCCCACAACACCAGTACCAGTTCCATTAATTTTCCAGGTTTATAGATGGCGGAGATTGCAGTCAAACCACTTGCCCAGGGTCACTGATAGAAGACGGACATCCAGGATTCAAACTTGCATCTATCTAACCTTGGGCCAATGCTCAAAGCCGCCGATGGCCAGGCCTTGTTTATGGAAAAACTGAGGCTAGAGATCTTGGCAGCCTTCTGCCCTGGTGGCTGTGATAGCTGCTGTTGCTTACCCCAGCTGAAATGAGCTTCCCTGTGGCTTCCCGCTCAGACCCGGCACCGGGTCCAATTACTGTCCTCTTGGATTTTTCTCTCCCCACTTATCCTGACCATATTTTCTGAAAGAAAAATCAGGACACATTTGTCTGGCACTAGGCTGACACGTGGTCTCCTAACACAACAGGCTGTTTGAAATCAACACTTTCCTGGAAATTCTGGGATATGGGCCACCCTAGGGTGCCTCTGACCCAGGGACGTGGGTTCCACCCGGCCCAGACGCAGGACCAGGACCACCACCTCCGACTTGCATGTTCATTGGATACTGAGAAGATGCAGGGTGGCTGGGGACATTTTAGAAATGATGGAATCTAGAGATTCTTCTGGCTCAGAACAGAGTGCCAGCCATCAGAAACCCAGACAACTTAGGTTCTGAACTACAAGGCTAGCGGACACAACCCTGCTTTCCTGAGGCCAGATTCCCCCAGAATCAGAAGACAAGACCATCATAATTACCATGTGGGTTTGCATTTGCCACTCAGGCCGGGCTTCTGTCTGGAGAGCCAGGAAGGAAATCCACAGAGATCAGTTCAAAGAGGAGCCAGCAGAACCGCTGCCATTGCTCTGCCAGCAGTGTCCCCTTGGGGACAACTCTCTTCTGCTTCAGCGGGCTCTCAGGGACTGCATGTCACCCCGTGAAGCCCGGCCTCCTCCTGGAACCTCCTGTGCCTTCTCCCAAGAAGCCCCTTCCACAGTCCCAGCCACAGGTGTCCCCCAGCACAGGTGTAACCTTGCACTTACATCTGTTTGCTAGCTGGGGAAACAGAGTCACAAGAGACCAAATGGTACCCCATGGTTGCTCAGAGGAAGGGCTGGAAAAATAAGGCCCAGGTGCCCTCTCTGCACTCTAGGACCTCATCCATCTCTAAATGAGATTTCATAAGCAGAGCGGGCATCGTGAGGGTGATGTGGGGGTTTCTGGGGTCAGCACAACCCTCTGTGGTGGACTGAGCAGATCGCCGAGTCCAGGCCTCACCTGTCCCCAGGCTCTCCCCTCACCACATTCACCTCTCTGGACACTTGCAGATTCCCCAAGGACATGGACCTCAGATCTCCCGCCCATCCTGCTCCTTTACGGGAAATAATCTCCCCCCAGAAAATAGGGCCCTGGAGGAAGGGAGGCCCTACTGGATGATCCAGAGATCACTGTTTACATCTGTAGTTTGGGAGAGGATTATCATTCTCAGAGAGCTTCCTGGACGGATCAAGAGGTGATCAGGGTGATCAAACCCTGTCAGGAGCCCAGGAGCAGAAATAAGGAGCGGTTGAAGGGTCCTGGAGGTCTGAGGTATCTCACACACAGACAGCCCAGGAAGTGAGGACCAGGTCTCCGGGGCAGATCTTCCATGGGGAAGGAGCTTATATCTAGCCTCGATAGAAACCATGTCTGTGGATGGAGGTTGTAGAGCAAGCATGGAGTCTGTGTCTGCCACCCCCCTGGTTCAAGTCCCAGCTCCACCACACACTAGCAAGACATCAGGAAATGGGCAATGGCATTCATGGGCTGTGGCGCGTAAGTGGCTCGGCAGGACTCCTGACCCTGGAGAGAACTGAGTTGCTTACTGTTCTCTCTCACACAAATACGAAGAGCCACCGTATCTTTGGTACTAACAGCACGGCCTATAAAAGGGGGCACTATATGTTTTACCTTCTTCACACACCTCCACCTTTTTTTTTTTTTTGCTCTGAGCCTTTGTACTGAGCTACGTCTGCATCCCTTTTTATTTTGAAACCCGATCTCACTAAGTTGCTAAATTGCCCAAGTTGGACTCCAACTTGCAATCCTCCTGCCTCAGCCTCCCAAAGTGCTGGGCTGCGATGATAGGCATGTCCCACCATGCCCAATTTACCCTGCCACGTGAGCTCTGAGAATGCGCAGGTTAGAGTGGTGGGGTGACCAGGAAGGAGGTAGCTGAGCTGGTAGGACGTATCCAATTTCTGGCTCAAGAGCAGGAGTCAGGGAACATGATTTTATGGCCACTTGTGCAAGGCCAGGAAGAGGGGAGCTAAGAGCCTTCAGTTCAAGTTCCTCTGTTCTTCCCATCTGTTTCTTGCTTCCTCTCCAGGAAGCTGATACAAAGCACAGAGACGGAGAGGATCACTCCCTGAGCACCAAGGGGATGAAAACAATACATTTGCACAAAGTTGATGGAAACCAGGACCGGCTCCCAGCTTTGCCCTCTTATTTCACTTTATAGGGCCTCCCAGAAGTGCTTCTCCCATCAGCTGGGCTGTGGGCCATGCTTCCGTGCAGGGGATGCCCTGTGTCTCCACCCCACTCTTCAAAATCTGTGGTTCTTCTCGGCCAGAAGCCTAGGATGGGGGCCACTTGGTCAAACCCCACTTGTCCTTCTGTTTGTGTCCCGAGGACCTGTCCTGGAACAGATGTACTCATGATGGTCCCCCCTTCTTCCTTCTCTCTCCACTTCTGCCTCAGCTACACGCTTCTCTTTCTCAACTGCCTGGATGTAACCTCCATACACAGGGTCAGCACCCGGGAAGGAAAGGTAGCAAATGGAGGTCGTCAAACCGCAGGCCACTCACCAAATTGCTGGCCGGTAGCGGTCCCTGACTCCCCATCACCACAGCATTTACAAGTCCAGGAGAGGAGAGACGCAAGTTTCCAACCCAACCTTGGTCCAATACCTGTGACAAGGTCAGGTACAAGAGTCCTCTCACTGTCCAGTTCACCTCCGTGACAGGCACTGATGGTTAGATGTGGCTCAGCTCAAGCCACATGGGTGGGAGAACTGCTCTCCACAAAACCAAAGCATGTGAAGAGGGACGAGACACCATCGTCATTAGAGGGCCGCCTGGAGTGATCAGCCAGAATCAGACAATGAATGACCTCCCAGCCCTTCCAAACGCAACACTCAGCGTGCCTCGTCGCACAGCTCCAGGGGGCAGCCGTCACATCGGAGACCTTAGGGATGTCTCCAGAGGGTGCCACCAACATGGAACGGGTGCCATGAGGTCCTGCCACTGTGCCACCTGGAACCACCCCTGAGGGAGCCCATTCACCCCAGAGGAAGCCAAATAACAAAAGAGAAAAGCACGATGCTTCTCTCTTTGGACGTTTCAATAAGCCACACTCTGACTGCAGCCTCAGTTCATCCATTTCACTCCAAATGCGCGAGCTGCTTATTTTCCCTAATAAGATTGTGAGCTCGCCATCAGTATTGTGATAAGGTCATTCACTGTCCACGCCAGGGGGTTCTTGAGATGAAAAAGCAAGAGCTATTAAGAATTACACCACGAAAAAGGGGCTACAACGAAAAACCCACGAGTATTTCGCTTTCGAATGCTCCCTACTCGTCGAGTAGCTATCATCTCTCCTTTTCCCCCTTTTTCACCACTTTAAAATAAATTGTCCTCTAAATAAATTGTCTTCTCTTAATTTAAAAAAAAAAAAAAGAATTACACCATGTGTAATCCAGAGCTGCCTCAGACAAGTAGGGCATGTGTTGGTTCCCCAGTATCTGTTCCTGCTGTTTCCCCAGGACCCAGCACGACTTTATCCAGAAGACAGACTGAGAGATGCTGAGATTAAATACATTTTATTGCTTGACGAAGGTCCTTCCCACTCATCAACTGATCTAAGTACAGAAACAATCACCATTTCTGCAAGTGCTCTACTTCCCAGCACAAAAGAAGGAAGTAGCCTCGTTAGGCTTTGAATTCATTTCCCAGGAAGATAGAAAACCACATCTCTGGTTTCTTTACCAATCAGAGTGCGTAGGAAAATGAAGAGAAAAGTACGCAGCCTGCTCTGAACCTTGGTGACTTTTATGTAGAGGGTCATCAGGCCTAGTCCCCAGGTCGGGTTCTGTTAGGCGCCACGGGAGCAGGCTTTCCACTCACTTGTAGAACGCGGTAGAATAATAGGACAACTCTGGCAGATGTGAAAGATTAATTCCACAAAATTTTGGACCAATACATACCTTTGAGGCCACACTCAGTCGGCCAAGACAGTGAATTCACTGGAATCAGGGACTTTCTGCCTCTTTGAGTTCAAGACGTTTTCTCCAGGCTCCTCCCTCTGGCAACTTCCTCCCCTTGCCTTCTCTCACAGTGCAAGTCACAAATATTTCCCTGTCTCTGCCTCCATGTCAAAGACACCTGTCTTCTGTCACATGCCCTTTGCCATGCCAGCTCCCCCACAAAATACTGCCCAGGTTCCATGTCTGCTCATGGGTAAAGTAAGTTGTTCTGTCTAGCTAGCCGTTTCCTTTTGGCAGGAACATTCTTGACCCCAACACATGTCTCCTACAAGGAGAATTTCTATTTCAGGCCAACGGGTAGTTGGGCATTTTGGAGCTCTTAAAATTACATCCTACGTAAGTGGACACTTCTCTGCTGGCCCACAAAAACAGGGAGGACGTAGGCCAAACCCGCCAGTAGCTGAAAAGTGGCATTCTGGGGCAATGAGCCGTGTTCTCTGGTTTTGCTTGTGACTTGCTCACAACCCAAGGTCTTGAAAATAGACCCACTGTCATCCCTGTGGCTGGCGTCTGTGTGATTGTTCCCACCACCAAGCCCATCGGAAATGACAGGCGTGGCGCAGAGCGGCGGGAGGGGACAGGCCCCAGTCAGGGTCCCGGAAGGTTTCTTTGGGGGGTCAGAGGATTGTAGCACAGGCCTGTTTGTGGGTATCAGGTTCTCTGGAAAGTCTGGAATGGAAAGGGAGAGAGGAGACACAACAGAAATGGTCAGGTGTCTCCAAAGGCTAGTGGCTGAGGGCGAAGATTTGCTCTCTTCTTGTCTTTTTCGCGTTGGCTGTCTCCACAGCTGTTTTTATTTTGCCAAATGTACTGGAATTAGAATGCTGATTAGAATTCGAGGCTCAGTTTGAGGCTTCAAACAGGACTTTTTCTCTCTAATTAGGGGACTGCATCTCATCAGCTACTCGGCCAGGAACACATGGCTCCCACGTGCCCAACTGCCTGTCACTGGCCCTAGCTCAGGCCCAGTGCTCTCTGCCACCCTGGCACAAGACCCCTCAGCCAGTCCCCTTGCCCTGCCCCCAGATTCCAGGGCCTTCCTGGTCACTGTCCCTTCCTCAGACCTGTCTAAGGAGAAGTCCCACTTCTTGGGCATGTGGCTATCCCAGACGCTCTACCACACACTTCCTGTTCACCATCACATTTGACCTCTAGGACCCAAACACACAGAGTTAATGTTCTGTTCACCCCAATAGCCGTCATGAGAGTGACATTCGTGACAGTTGTTCCTGTATCCCCAACCTGAAACTTAACTGCTAAACTTTTCAACCCTAAGTCTGGTGTTCTGATGACTAAAAAGCCAGTGAGTTAGTAAATGCCAAATTTCCATAGTCAAGAGCGTTTTAAATGGCACCATCTGGCCTCCCTGGGTCAGGGTACGGCCCTGGCTGTCCTCAGAGCTCCTGCAAACAGCTTGCGAGCTCATAGGTGTGTCTAGCAGCACCCCCAAATTGCATAAATGAATATAACACTGAACAGACCTTCTCTTCCCAAATGTGTGTAGATGAATGAAGTACAAATTCACTTAAAAGCATTTTGTATTTTCCAAGTACAGCTCCGATCATGGCTGAATCTAGGGAACATTTCCAGGGTAAAAGATGCCTTCATTAAAAAAGTTGGAAGTTGTGCATTAAAATATGACACCACTCACACCCCAGCCTCAGCCGCCCCAAGTTAGAGCCGTTTGGTTCACCCTGCAGATGTTTCTGTTGGGTGCCCACCCTGCGCCCAATGTGTTTGTAGACACTGAGGCTCTTTAATGAAGTTCTTAGTAGGAGAAAGAAAGTAATGAAGAGGCCCAATGTATTATATGTTAGGTGGAAATGCAATAAAAAGTAGTAGGCCGGATCCAGGAACCGGAAGTTTTACTGGCAGGACTCTGGACTTTCTCGATGGTGGCCAAGATGGCCACTAAAATGTGGTTTGGACACTGGAAGAGTTTATTATGGGTCCCCCTCATGACTTCACCATGGGAAGGGGTCTCCAGATTTTAGTAGAGTGGTGGGGGAGGTGCTGGGGATCCATCATGCCCGGCCTCTCGGGAGCAGGAAGGACGGCAGGACTTTGATCTTTCCATTTCCCTGGGCTGCTCTAAGTGGGCTCCTGTCCTTGGCACCAGGGTGACCCGCAAGGGCCCCCAAGTTAAGGTGAGTGCCCAAGCTGCTGCCCTACTGGCTGGGGCCGTGTGCCCTGAGCCAGGTAGTGTGGACTGCAAGGACAATGGAAGTCGGGCACATCCTCCTGGCCCTGCTCACAGGTCGGCCCTTTGCCTGCCCTCTGCCTGGGATCTCATCTCTGCCTGGGTTCTCATCCCCTTTCCAGCATATTTCAGTCCCAGTCTTCAAGTTTGCAGCCTTTTTTTAAAGTAGTACATGTTTGCAGGACATAATGATTACACTTATCACGAGGAGTTAACACATTTACATAATATATCTTAATTTTTTTCCCTGCCTTCCCTACCCCTTTCCCCCTCCTTTGTACAACATCTTTTTCTTCATGATAATAGCAAGGGCCTTCTGAGCACAAATGCCCAGGACATTGGCTGCCTCTGGCCTCGTGAAGAGGGTTTCCCGGATGCTGGGAGCTGTCGGTGTCTTGGCCTGTGGGACCAAGAGGGCGCTGGCGTAGTAATGGTCAGTGAGCCAAGTGTATGTGCACCTGCAGGCATCTCTGTATGTGTGAGTAACTGAAACCAAAGACATTGCCCCTGTGGAAGAGGTGGCTGTCTCTGCAGGGGGCAGGAGACAAAGCCGGTCCATCTTCCCCTCTCCTGTCCCTTCCTCCTGCCTGTCACATTTTATTAGTGCACATGAGTAGCACGGAACAGTGAGATTCATTTTGGGATAGTGATGCGGATGTAGACAAATTTTGATTATTTTCATTCTCATTGCCCCATCTCCCCTTCCTGCAACCCCACCCTCGTATCTGAAGATCTGCCTTCCAGTCTTTGTCTTCTCTGCTTCCTGTCCCACTGCACCTGTACCTGTTCTGGCACAGATGCCCTCTGCCCTCCCCTGCTCCTCCTCCCTTTGCTCCCCGTTTCCCTGCTCTGCCCACACACCCTGCCCTTGCCCCCTCTGGTTCCCCTTCCTCCCCTGCTGCCTGCAGGCCTCCCCACAACCCACAGCCCTCTGCCAGCTTTGTTCTTTCTATCTTTGTCCACGGTTGCTGGCTTTCGGTTCTGGATACACAGATGGTGTTTTCTCTCCCCCACCCCCGATGCCCCCTCCCTTGTCTCTTTTCCTATGTGTTGGTGACAGACCCTGCCCCCTCCCTTGAATCCCAACCCAAAGGCCAGATGAGGCCAAGGCAGGGAGCTTTTTTTCTTAGTTTTTTAAAATAGATTCTTATTAAAATTTATCCAAAATGACAGACTCACAGACCATTACACAAACTTACAGACCATAATACATTGTGCCTTTTGCTTATAACAACGAGCAATATAAACAATCATGTAAATGCAGTATTAAGTCGCAACTACATAAAGTTGACTGCATACCAATGTTTATAGCAGCACAATTCAGAATAGCTAAATTCTGGAAACAGCCTGTATACCCATCAACAGATAACTGGATACACAAAATGAGCTATCTATATATAATGGAATACTATTCAGCTATAAAGAAGGACAAGCTAGAGTCATTTATAGGAAAATGAACGGACCTGAAAAATATAATGTTGAGTGAAATAAATCAGATTCGCAAGCTTGAATACCCTCTGGTGAGGGTATTCATTTGAGTGAGGCAAAATACAAACAAAAGAAAATGGTAAATAATGGATTCAAAAAGACAAGGAGACAGATCTCACCCAATAGGCAAAGAGTCCAAGGGAACAAGAAGAGGGCAAAAGGGGGAGGAAACGAGAATTCAGAGGAATAAAGATATCCTAAAAACATGAACATAATAACTCAAACTTAAAACAGGCAGGGAGTTCCGACTCAGCAGAGTAGAGGGGGTCAGCCGGGCCCTTGTTGTTACTGTGGCACTAGGAACACCTAAGCTCACTTTGGATTGGGGAATGTTACCATCTCCCAAAGGCCTTCTGTCCCTAAACAGGACTAGAACCAAGGAACCTCAGAAAGCCCCGGGCAGATGGAAAGTCAAGTTACACACTGAGTCCTGAATAGGAAGAACCAATGAATTAAAGGAGAAGAAAGAGAAATAAAGAAAGGGACTGAAGAAGAGAGGATGTCAATCTTTCCTCAATGTTTTAATTTAATAAAATGCTAACTTTTTTTGAACTAGGTCTGACTGTAGATTTCATATAGGAAAATAAAAGTGGTCCAGATAACCCAGACCAAAGGAGGAAGGAGAGTTTCTGCCCTCCCGGATAATGAATGCTTGATGTTTTGAGGGGCTGCAACACTGGAACATGAATAGATTAACAGATGGCACAGGGCAGAAAGGACAGTAATGGGCCCAAAGGACACAAGTTTGTGTTCTGATACGAGTGGATTGTCTCGGTAGCAAGCTAGTTAAAAATAAACTGAGAGTCACTCAATTAGAAAATTCGAAATCAAGGTGCACATGGTGGCATACGTCTGTGATCCCAGCATTCAGGAAGCCGAGCAAGAGGATCACCATGAGTTTGAGGCCGGCCTGGGCCACATAGTGAGTTCAAGGCCAGCCTAAACTACCTAGCGAGACCTTGTCTCAAAACACAAAACAAAAAATTAATAAGCAATAAAAGACTTAAAAGATAAAACTATAAAAGGGCTAGAAGACAACATGGGAGATTTCTTTTAAAACCTTGGCATAGAAGGGGTCTTTCTAACTATAACAGGCTGTTAAGATTCTAAAAGGAAAAAACTGATCCAATACATGAAAATTGAAAACTTCTCCTGCATGGAAAAAAAAATCAATAGCAGAAAATATCCTAAGAAAAATATTTTTAAAAATCAAAAAACATGCCAAAATAGGAAGAATTTTTGCAACTTATCTCAACAAAGAGTTGATCTCTATAATAAATAAAAACGTCCTACAATGCTAATAGGAAAAAGACCAACAGTACAAAAATAGACAAAGGAAGCCAGTGTGATAGTTTTCACAAGAAAAGCAAGAATAAAAATAATGCCCATCTTAATTATCTCACAAATTTGCAAGTAGAATCTAGATGGAAATAATGAACTCATAAAAATAGTTACCTGTGGGGTAAAATGGCAATTGAACTGATAAGGACAGATTGAGAGGCAGCCTTTTCACCCACTGTAAATGTTTTTCAATGTTTCGAACATATACATATTATCGATTTGAAAAATAAATTTAAAACAGCACTAAAAAGAAAAACGGAACCGGTCCTTAAGTGGCTTAACCATGAAGGGTGTGGTTGATTACAGGCCTGTCCCTAAGAGCAGCCCAGGCCCGGGGGGTGGGGTGGGGTGGGCCATGATGCCTGGTCAGGACGTAGGCAGCTCCAGGCACAGCCCCCACGGGAAACCTCACCCTGCTGTCTCTAGTTCTCCCCAGAGTCCCAAGGTCTTGCTGCCACTTGCCCTCCAACCCAGAGCACTCCTAAACCCAGGCCCAGAGTCTGCAAACACACATTGCGTGGTTCTGCCTCCCCGGAGATGGGGCCTCACCCAGGCCACCCATAAATCGCAAAGGGCCTCAGGTCTGCATGAGACTGGGAATATGGAGGGAGGGAGTCCTTAAAACGTTCTCTTACTTCCTTCCTTTACCTTCCTTCCTCCCTCCCTTTTTTCCTCCCTTCCTTCCTTCTATCCCAGCTCCACTCGGTTTCCTGCCTGCCTCTCTAGGCCAGACAAAGCGACCTCTTCTTGTGTGACCCAGAAGCTTCCCATGGCTCGGGCAGGGCAGGCAGCCTTTCTCCATCCTGCAGGGAAGCCATGGGCACCCTGCACCTCCTGCTAAGCAGGGCTGCAGGGGAACAGGGAGAAGAAGAAGAGCGCTGGCTTTGAATGGCCTCAGCCCAGAATCAACACAGCATTCTGCTCGTGTCCTGTGGATCAGAACCAGCCTGTGCCCTCCTTGCACCATAGGAGGGGGGAGGACGAGGCACACCGTCAGCTGCCCACCTGCTACACTCCTGCCCGTCCAGGATGCGCCCACCTGCCGTCCTAGGACCAGGAAAGGTCATGGCACAATGGAGAAATCCCAAGAAGTCCCATGCTGGCCACATGTGCTAGCCCTCTACCCACCCCCTGATGGCCCTCCAGCCTCTACCTGGGGCATGACCCCCCACCGAGGAGTCCATATCAACAGGTGGGTGACCCCGAGAAAGGTATCAGCAGGGACCACACTGTGGGCACCAGAGCAGGAGAAGCAGCTGGGCCTCCTGGGCCCTTGGCCTCCGACTTGTGTTAGTGTAGGACTGGATGGTCCACTGGGGAGCCCCCAGAAGCTTGGGGAGAAGGTCTCCATCTGGGATGTCCCTGCTTTTCTGTCAAAGTCACTGTTCCATTTGGAGCCAACATGGCAGAGGGGATAGAAACATGTCAGGGAGACAAAGTAGGGGAAACTGAGGCAGGTCGTCTCCACTCCACCCCAGCGCCAAACCTCACACCTCTCCCTCCTGGAACAGCCTGGGCCAGGAGGGAAGAAGTGGGGAAGGCAGCTCACTCTCCTCTGCCCTATGCAGCAGGGGCTGCTTCCTCCTGCAGACAACCTGGCTCAGCCGTGATTTGTTACCACATGTGGCAGGACTCCCCTCCCTCCACTCCACCCACTCTGTCCTCCTGTGGCCTGGACGACCCAGCCCGCACACCCTTCTGGGGACCCAAGGGAAGTGCCCTGGCCCTTCCCCACAGAAACAGGAAATGCAGCTTCGTTCCCAAGACCCAGAGACTCCTGGGAGGTGCCCGTTCTCAGGGTCGCCCTCCAGTGGTCACTGTCCCCTTCTGCACCCCCCATGTAACCCCCGCCATCGTCCTCCTCAGCATAGCAATCCTACAAAAGAAAGCTGCCTTCTGTGATCCAATCTCTCCATCTGTAAAATGGGAGCACTTGCAGATTATCAGAGGACTGTGGTTTCCATGGAGATGGCAACGCCCTGGCTGATGGGCATGCTTGGCATTGGTGGGTCTGGAAGGACACAGAAGCTCTTTGCAGAGTGATCAGATCTCAGGAACTTCCAGGTGCGGTTTTGATTATTAATTACTGTAATTGCTCTGGCTCATAGAAGCGTCAAGTATGGATTTCCACTGTTGGAAAGAATTGGAGTCCACTACCCCAAATCCTTTTTTGATTGAGGAACAAATCTCAAAATCCAGGTTTGAAAATGACTCCCTGTGCGTGGATCAATGGGTTAGCGTGAGGGCCTCAGTTTTCTTACTGATGAAATGGAATGGACAGCTGGCTTCTCTTATCTGCATCGTTTAGCTGCTGGGAGGCCCCCCGTGGCCATCTCGCATGAGGGTGGCCCCACAGTGACCCTGTCCCTGCATCCCTGAGGAGAGGTAGAGATGGAGATCCGAACTGTCGCTCCTTTTCAGCCTCTCAGGACTCATGTGAACAGTCTGTCCCCATGTTCTCATTTATAAAATGGGAATTTTGTCTCTTCTATCCCCCTCAAAGTGTGTGGTTGGGAAAAAGAAACGACCCCACCTACAAAGGTGATTTATTACTCCCCCCCAAAAAAGAAGACATAGATGTCCACTGCAATGACATCGCGAATGTCCAAAGATGAGGTTGCTTCTTACAAAGCTCTGAGATTCCAGGGTCCCCCAGAGCAAGGTGGTGCATCCCTGTAATCCCAGTACTCTGGGAGGTTGAGGCAGGAGGATCACAAATCTGAGCCCTGCCTGGGTGATTAAACAAAAACCCTGTCTCAAAAGAAAAAGGACTGGGGATGTAGCTCTGTGTTCAATCCCCAGTACCAAAAAAAAAAAAAAAAAAAAAGATGCCAGGGTGGGATTCAGTGATCCTCACTGCAGCCTGACATTTTGGATACCTGAACCCCGCTCTTCCTGGCTGTCAACTCACCTGTTCACTCAGGAGCAATGTGACTCAAAGGGGGCACTAAGAATCAAGTGGTGACAAGATGCTCAGAGTTCTGAATTAGCCACTCAGTTCTTTTTCTTTTAATGTTTATTAGGGTGCCCAGGATAGAGCATTTTTTTTTACTTTGTAAATTTTTTTTCAAAAATTTCGTATTGAAGTCAGATTGACAGAATGCTGTTAAAATAACCTTTTAAAAACAAGCAGAATTTCCAGGCATGGTGGCACACACCTGTAATCCCAGCACTCAGGAGGCAGAAGCAGGAGGATCGCCGTGAGTTCAAGGCCAGCCTAAGCTACATAGTGAAACCATCTCAAAAACAAAACAAAAATCCAAGCAGAGTTCTGTAGCTTTGCCTTTATTTTTCCAGAGCTAGTATAGAAAGCTATTTTCTGTTCCTGGTGTCTAATGGTGACAGACATCTTTTAATGTGTTTTGCTGACCGTAATGGGTATGTGTGTGAGTGTGGGCAGGTGTGTGCCGTGAGTAGTTCGTTGGTCTGTGCATTTGATGAGCAGATGACAACCCACAGGAAAGAGGAGGCGAGATGAACAGGTAGGGAACTTAGCTGTGAAAAGATGAACAAAACCACACAGCATCTCTCGAGAGGACTGGAGTAGAGCCATGTTCCCACCCACACACGACTGTGTCTGGTTCCGGAAGCTGGGTGGGGTGTCCCACAGGGCATCTGGCCCTATCCTCATGCTTCGTGAGCACCATCATCATTGTGCAACTCATCCTAGTTCTTGTGGTCACTTCTTCTGGAGTTCACAGTGTCTTTGGAGGTAAATAGTGGCTTAATTTGTATCCTTAAGGAATAAAAATGAATCAGTCTAAAACTTATAAAATACCTTAGAGGCCACCTAACGTGGCTGCTCCCAATTTTAAAGGATGGAGAAACTGTATCCCAGAGAAGGGAAATCACTTGCCCCGAGTCACACTGTCGGCAGAAACAACATCAAACCCAGGTGTCTCATCACTATGTCTAGGTCTCCCATCACCGCACAAGTGTGGCTAACCCAGGACCACAAGCCTGATTTACACCACAACCTGTGGGGTTTTCCGGTCTCCAACCTGGGCTCCCCACCACCCCGTGGGGTCTAGATGTGCCCCTACCTCACACGTAGACAGCAGCAACACCAGCCCATTGGTCGCTCTGCCATCAAGCCTGAGTCTCCCATTGTTAATCATTTCTTAAAAGAGTTTAACATCTGCTGCAGGGAAATTTACTGGCCTCAAGTTACCAGCTATAATTTTGGTCATTTGGGGGAAATAATGATACTATAGTCGGATACTATAGTCATCACTTTCCAAACGTTGCGGGAATCTGACCCAGATCAAGAAACCTCTCAATAAATCAGCTCTAAAACGGCATCCGTTTCTAGCCTTGCTGTTTAGAATGTTGCAGCTCTGAATCAGTGTCTGGCCTGGAGAAAGCATCTGATTCACAGTCTCTAGATTTTCATAATAGCTGCCATTGTTCAAAGAGGGGTTCATAACTCTCCACGGACTCCAGCCAACAGGCCTGAGCCAGACCCAGTATTTATGTGTGTTTGGATGGACTAAGTACTCCGGAGTTGTTCTTTCAACATGGGAGCTACCCAGACCTCCACGCCATGGTCCTGCTTGTGGACATCACTTCACACCAAGCCCTCCCTGCTGACAAGCTATTACAAGTCTTCTCTGGCCCTTGACTTACGCACAGATGGCCAGGATCATTGCACGTCATGACATAGGTCATTAATAGTAAAAGCACGGCTCACTCTCATGAAGCGTTTGCTGTGGGCCAAGAACCATTTCATTAATCCAAGCAGCCTTCACAACAACTCTATGAGGCGAGCACTACTTTAATCTTCATTTTACACATGGGGAAACTGAGGTACAGAGCAGACACGTGACTAGCTCAAGATCATGTACACGGAAATTGGAAGAACAAGAGTTTGACCTCAAGAAGTTTGGATCCCCCCACACCGTTTTTGTTTTTTTTTTGGTACTGGAGATTGAACTCAGGGCCTTGTGCTTGCTAGGCAAGCACTCTAACCACTGAGCTAAATCCCCAGCCCCAGATCCTCTTCTTTTACGAGGGGGAATATTTATCGATTTATAATTCACTTACTAGAAAATGCATCATCAACTATACAATTCAATGTTTTTAGCATATTCAGAGGTATGCAATTAACATCACTAATTCCAGAATATTTTTATCACCTCCAAAAAGAAATGCTGTACATTTGCAGACATTTCCAATTCCTCCTTCTCCCCACCCTGGCAATCAGTAGTCTACCATCCGTCTCTATGGAGTCACCTCTTCTGGATATACATGGAAGTGTCCAGTCTGTGACACTGTGTCTGGCTTCCTTCATTTAGCATAGAGTTTTCAAGTCTCACCCTTGTCATGCTATGTATCCATACTTCTTTCCTTCCTTTTTATAGTCAAATAATTACATGGCGATACCATATTTGGTTATCCATTCATCATCTGATGGGCATTTGGATGTTTTCCACTTTTTGCCTATTGTGAATAATGCTGCTACAAACATTCTTACGGGGTTTTTTGGGTAAACATGTTTTCCTTTCTCTTAGGTGTATACCTCAGAGTAGAGTTACTGGGTCACACGTTGAGTTAAATGCTGAACTTTTGGGGGGAAGTGCCAAACTTTTTCAAAAAGGCTGTACCAATTTACATTCTCACTGGCAATGCCAGAGGGGTCTGATTTTTCCACATCCCTAGTGCTTGTGGTATTCCACTGTTTTTATTATAACCATCACAGTGGAGTGAAGTGATATCTCACTGTGGTCCCGATCCATGTTTTGTTAATGACTAATGATGTTGGACATTTTTTATGTGCTTATTGAACATTTGTACATGCACAGTAAGTCACCAACTGACAAACATTTGAGTTGCAAAGCAAAAGGAAGAGCAGAGGCAATGTGGAGGGGACTGCTAGAAAGCACAAGCAATATACATTGTATATTTGTGTCAAAGGTATATAAGACTCACTTTGTCAGACTTATGAATAAATCCTACTTATGAGCGTTCTTCTGGAGCAGAACTCGTTTGTAAGTCAGGGACTTACTGTATTTTCTTCTTTTGGAAGAATATCTAATCAAATCCTTTGCCCATTAAAAATGCTTATTCTTGTCACCAATGAGTTGTAAAGGTTTTATACATCTAAGCCTATAAATTCCTTATCAGATGAATAATTTGCAAATATGTTCTCTCATCCTATGAGCTATCTTTTCAGTTTCTTGATGGAGTCCTTCGAAACACAGAAGTTTTACATTTTGTGAGGTCAAATTTATCTACTTTTCTTCTTTTGCATTGTATCCGAGAAGACTTTCCCCAACTCAAGACCATGATGATTTGCTCATGTTTTGCTCTAAGAGTTTCAAAGCTTTAGGTTTTATATTTCAGCTTATAACACATTAATTTTTGATATGGTGTGAGGTAAGGGTCCAATTTTACTATTTTTGAATATAGATGTCCAGTTTCTGCAGCACCATTCGTTGAAAGACTATTCCTTCCTCATCAACTGCTCAGCACCTCAGAGGCCTCTGCTGACTATGATACTCAACTTCCTGTTGTGACCAGATCCATTATAAAAAGGGCCCCAAGGCGGGTGACAAGCCAGGCAGTGGAGGGGGGTCTCGGCAGGGTCCTTCCCTTCTATAACAGTTCAAGGCTGTCACACAAGAATTCGGCAAACCCCTAAACCCGGGGCGGGGGAGCTGCAAACAAGTCAACAAGAGGATCTGAGCACCTGGCCTGGATACAGGAGCCAGAGTTGGAGGTGAAGGCTAAGCAGGTAGGGGCCAGGGACGTCAGAAAAACAGGGTCATGCCAGAGGCAAGGCCCTGGGGCAGAGATAGGATTGCATGGATCCATCGGTTAATCAATCCAGACATCAGAGATCAAGAGCTAAACCGCATAAAAAGAGAAACAACCAGAACTCATGTGGGTCCTGAGGAAAGAGCAACCACTACCTATCATCTAAGGGGGAAGGTTGAAACTCAACATGGTCAAGCCCTAGGTCCAACCGCCAAGTGCCCAGAAACACCTGGTGTGGAAGAGCACGCTGCACAGCACCATGAGGACGTGTGGTGAAATCTAGGCTGCGGGACACTCTACAGTCAAATGACTCCAGTTTAGCAGCAAATTTATGGCAAGACTCAAAAGAGATTTAAAAAAAAAAACAAAAGAGGATGGAATGTTCGAAGGAAAAGAGATTGTAAAATGGAAGTCAAGGACGTGGGAAAATAAAACAGCAGGGTTAAGATGCGTATTGGGGTGATACGCTCTAAGAGCTGATCACTGCCAAGTCAGCCACCTCAGCCCAGGAGGACAGCCCTGGGGTCCCACAGCGGATGACAAAGTGACCTGAGCCCAGGAGATTTGAGCTCAGTTCTGCATCCTACTTCTGCAGATCCAAATGAATTCAGACAAGTGCCCAGTTCTCTATGGGCATCACTTTCGTCAGCAGCAATAATGAGCGCAAGGGTTGCCAATGTGTAGGGTTGCCGAGAACCAAAGGGGTCTGCACCAACCTGACTCGGTGTCCCTGCTAAGCTGATCATCGTCCTACCACCTCTGTATCCAACCTCCCACCGACCCCCTGCCACTGGCTCATCACTGTGACTTCACAGCTAACTTTTCGAGACTCTTTCTCAAACCACAGTGTCAGCAGTGGCCCCGTAAGCAGCCTGGGCACCGTGGCTAAAGCTGTGGGCACTCTGTAAAGTGTGTGGTCTGAACACAGGCAGGAAAGTCTCTTTAGCAATTAAGATGTAGTTACAAAGGGAAATCATTATGATTTTTTTTGTTATCGTCACTGAGCTAGAGGAGGACTAGGACATGAGGGGAGGAAATGTCAAATTCAGGGACTGGAAGATTCAATGAGCTGTTGTCTTTCAGGTGATGGGAGGAGACATGGAAGCCACAGTCTGGCCCACGGCTTTGCCAGCATCAGGTACTCAAATGGCAGCCCAGAGAGTGTGACTGGAGTTGGTGCTGAAGCCCGGACACCCCAAAGCCAAACCTCCATGCACTTTTAACTCTGCAAGGGTCTGGGTTCCTTTGTGCTGAAACCCAGGCAGAAACACACGGCCATCTTGAAAACAGCTGGGCATAGCTGCTTCATCAGCTAGGCACTGAGGCTCTGCCCCTGGCTCTCACCAGCAAGGTGAACATCTGAGGGATCTCTGCCCACCCAGCGGGCACCACGGGGACTGTGCAAGTATGAATGAAACCACACAGGGTCCTGGACTGAAGGTGCCAAGCGGGCCTGGCCTTGCCCTCAGCAGCTGTCCCCAGCAGGCTACTAAGAAGCCCTAGTACTAAGAGACAATAAAGGCAATGATGGGCAAGGGCTTGAGTTGGGAAATTCTGGATCCCGCAGAACAAGACAGACCTGGGGAGCGCAGAGCTCCTCAGAGCCTTCCACAGGTTAGCACATGCTGTGAACTCCAGCAAGGCAGGCAGCATACCCGTGTCTCTGGATCTAGAAGGCCATTTCTCACAGGCTTCCTGCGGCAGGGTGTGGTTTTAGGGAAGGCTACTGCAGACAAATGTCAGTGTTGCGGGCTGGAATGTCCTTCAGCCTTAAATGTGTGCTTGGAGGAATAGACAGTGGAGAGTGCATGGCGACAGCCACGCGAGTTCCCTGGTGTCTCTTCATGACTTATATCCACATACTCAACTCCCTGAGTGGCCCCTTGAATGGCTGCTGAGGCTGGAGGGCCTTCCAAGTCCTCCATGCTGCTGGCTTCTCCTCCAGGTGCCATGAAGAGGCTCTCTGCAGGATAATTGTTAGGACATTGATTATTTCTTCTTCCCAAGTAAGGAGGGTCCCCACACAGCCACGCAGCATAATAGGCCCACACCAAAGCCACGCCCAGGGCATGTAAGAGCAGGGTTGGCGTGAAGGCTCGTTGTCTCCCACACGGAGGGCTTCACGGCAGTCCTGGGGTGATGTCTCAAGCCAGCAGCACCTCTATCTGGAGTTCACAGAGGTGCATATATCAGGAGAAAGTCTCCAAATGCATCCCCAGCAGCAGTGCCTCTGGCCCACAGTGCAGCCTGCGTGTGGTAGAATCTACAGGGTGACGTCAGAATTTCCCACCTGAGAATCTTCAGCTGTGTCCCCAGGACTTAAGAATAACATCCCAGCTCACTCTCTGACAAGCTTTGGAAAAACTGAACTGGGACTGAGCTGCAGGAAGCTTGAGAGCCAGGTCCAAGGCCAGGGCTGGGAGGAAGTGCAGAGAACAGCCTGTACCAGCTCCTGCTCCTGCTGCTGCCGCTGCCGCTCTGCTGGGCTCCAGGGTTCTCGGCCACCTCCAGCAGCTCCCTCCTTCCCGCGTGGCTCGGGTGAGAATTATGGAATTGCTATTATTACCCAGCCCAGCGTCCCAGGCCCAAAGGCTGCTGCCCTGGCAGCTGCAGCCCACAGGGGAGCCAAGTGCAATGACAATAAAACAAAGTCCTTGGCAGCGGAACGCCTCTGTCTGCGTACTGGGGCTGACAAACGGGGGACGGAGCCAGCCCTGACTCCAGCTCTTTGGGAAGTCCTGGCGCTGGCCCATCGCCTCCCCGGCGTCTGATTCCAAAGGCATTTTTCAGCCCAGCTGGGAAGGCCTTGACAATCCAACACAGCTCCCTCCATTGACTATGAAGAATAAGTCTCCCAGCCGTGGCCATCCGTCTGTTTTCTGGAAGATGAGAAGGGCTTGCCTCAAGTTGGCTGGATTTGTCAATCAACCAACCAAACAGTATTAGAGGGCAGTACTGCGTGTGAAGGTGTTGCTCAAAAATCAAGCACTCAACATCCTTTTCAGAAGCACCTACTGTGTGTCGGGCACCGTGCTAGGGACTGGTGCTGCCTCCCTCCATCAAGGAGACGCAGAAACCCTGCCTCCTGGGGGCTTAGACTGCACTGTCGGGGGGGAGATGAGAAACAAAATAAATGAGTGAGTGAGGTGGAGGATTAGAGGAAACACCCTGGGACTCCCCATCTGGATGCTCAGCGGGACAGGTCCATTATTTCTTCAGTAGGACTGATCTTACCAGTACGGCAGAAGCTTTCCTGGCGGTGCTGGAACTGTGGGCTGGGGCTGATGACCAGAGAAAATGGTTGCCCTCGCAGGTCTTTGCATACATGGAGCTCTCATGCCTGTCACCGCCCTTTAGCTGCCCTGATGCTTCCTGTTGTGGCCCAGAGTGTGCTGGCCAGGAGTGGGTGGGGAGTTTGTATGCCTTTAACACCACTGCCCTCCTAGACCCCAGGAGACCAGGCTCCCTGAGCGCCTCCTGGGGGTCCCCACAGCCCCAACCCCAGCCCACTCTAGCCCTGGCAGTCGCCATCATCCTCCTACACCGAGACCCCCTGAAGCTCAGGGGACAGTAGTCAGAAAAGCAGCAGCCCTGGTGGCCGGCAGAGGGAGCCACAGGGTGGGTTTGGGGTTTCTTCCTTTCCCGGCTCCATTCCATCTTCCTCCCTTGGGGGACCTATGGTGTGGTTCTAGGGGTAGCTGGGCTCCCCCAGAGACCCTGATCCTGGGTGAGGTGGGGGGTGCGGTCCCAGGGAGAGGGACCCCACTGATGCACAGCCTGGTGGCCTCACCCTGGAGCAGAAGGGCATTTATTAGCAGAGGCTTTGGGAGGGCCAGGCCCCGGATTCCATCACTCTTGCAACATACACTGTGGGACATTTACTAGTGTCCCACGTTTACCAGCCTGGCCATAAATCAGGGGCTCCACAGCACTCATCACAAGAGAAAGGAACGTATGTGTGCTCACCTTGTGGTGGCCTTATGTGACCGGGACTATCCCCAGCAAGGCCACCACACTGGCACCCCACACCACTGCCCCTGGGCTGGGCACCCACCTAGTGAACAAAAATGTCATCCGGCTAAGATCCACACATATCACACTCGAGTCTCTCCTGGAAATAGTATTTTCTCGGCCAATTTTATCCTCCTGGCCCTGGGGACCTACAAACCTCCTGTGTGGCAGCGATCCTGTTTCTAATATATACATGAAGAAATATGCCCAAGGTTAACAGCAACTCTCTTGGTGGAACAATGACAGGTGACTTTTATTAACTTCTTTAGACTTCCTGGATTGTCTGAATTTTTTAAAAAATAAAAATGTGTTACTTTTATAATCAGACAAAAAAATGTGACTTTTAAAAACAAGAGAAATCAGGCATGATCATGGGAAAATACAAACATTCATATTATTTATAAAAATATTTTAAAAACCATAAAATGTCTAAATGTGTAACAAGATACTCACATTCCCAGAATATCACAGTCTTGAAGAAATGAGGAAATACTTATGATTTAATGTTTATTTTTTAAAAAGGTGAAAGCAAGCCATTTTGTACGTATATGCTGATTGATAGTAATATAAAAAGTACATATAAGAAAAGCATCTAGTAGCCGGGCATGATGGTACATACCTGTAATCCCAGCACTCGAGAGGCTGAGGCAGAAGGATCTCTGCAAGTTCAGGGTTAGCCTGGGCTACATGGAGAGTTCAAGACCAGCCTGAACTACATAGCAAGACCCCTGTCTCAAAAAAAATAAAAGAAAGAAAAAAAGTGACTAAAAATATTATTGTTGTATTAAGGTGTGAGTTCTGGAATATTTTCTTTTTCTCTTCTGTTTTCCAGTTCCGCTCGACGTGATTATATCATTCTTTTGTAATTCTTAAGTGTTCGAAAAGAGAAAACATAAGTGGGGTCTGGAGTCCTGCCCCCCCTTTCCCTCACCCAGTGCCACACAAGTGTTCTTGCGCCACGGAGAACCCAGGGCCCGGCTGCTGGTCTGGGCTCTGTCCCCTGGCGACAATCAAGAACAGTCAGCTCACCAATGAACATTTTATGGAGTTTCTGACTTTGAAGCCAAGTAATGAGACTTGGCCCCTGACCAGGGCTTGAAGTGTTCAAAGTGGCCTCCCGTTCACTCTGCCAACCTAGGCCCCAGGTAGCTGGCAGGCAGGCAGCCCGGGTGGGCACTGGTTTATGAGGCAGGACAGAGAAGTGGGTGCCCTGCCCACTCAGCCATGGGTGTAAAGGTCCTACTCCAGCCCTGTCCCAAGGACCCTCCGGACTGAGCAGCCTAGTGAACAGCTCCTCCAGCCTGACATGAGACAATTCCAGACAGGGCAGTGGGGACTCTGGGGGCTCCAAGTGGCTCTGCCAAACACGGAAGTGCTTCTTACCAACATAAGTCCTCTGTGGCTGGCCAGAAGCCCCCCTGCCACCTCTCAGTGCCTCCCCCAGCTCAGCCTGCAGCTGCACCCTCTGCCCACAAAGGCCCTGGGACCCAGGAACCACCCTTTCATCCAAGAAGGGATTCCTCTAAAACACAGAGGGGTGCATTTTGCTAGGTTTGGCTTTTGGGGTTTGATGTTTCTGTCCTGACCTGGTGGGGTGAGGCAGGTGATCCCCTCGTGGGCCCCATAATCAATCTCAATGGGTCTCACAGCATTCAGAATTTCAAGGACATTTGGTTTTTAAAGAAAAACAGAAAATAGAAAAGCCCCTTGGCTTGCAGCAATGCACCCTTGTTTGCAAGAGGCCGGGAAGATGCGCTGCTCCCAGGGTGTGTTTAGCGTAACATAGTAAAAGACAAGCAGGCTTTTCGGGAGGAGCCTGGGCCAGGGCAGGGGCTTCAGATCTGTTCTCCTCCCTGCTGCAAATTTCAAGCCTGCTTTTTTCAATTTCCTTTCCCAGAACAATGTTATTCATTCAATTCCAAAGTAAACACTGGGCTTCCATCCTCCACATTTCAGGAGAACAGGCTATCCTCACTGTTCGGGGTTTTACCTGTCAGGAGCCTGATTAAATCCATATATCTTCTAGGCAGCCATCAGCAGCCTCAGTGCACCAGGAAGAGAGACGGGGCACTGGCCTCCATTCCCCCGCAAGGGCAGCCCCTCGGTGCCAGCCCTGGGCACGCCGGATGTCCCCAAGGACAGGCCAGGGGTGTCCTTGTGCTCAGGGCTGCTGCCTGGCCCTGGCCCCTGGGGGCACAGACAAAGATCAGAGGAAAGGCTGAAGACCCTGGGGCACCAAGCTGGGGGCAGGGGCAGGAGGGAAAGGGGGCCTTCAAACCGCCTTCAAAGTGATAGATGTTTGTTCCAGAAGGGAGCTGATGTGAGGAGAAACACAAGACCTTGGCAGTAAATCATGCGATCGATGCTGGCGCTAAGAATATGGAAGCCCATTTCCTTTCTCCTCGGGGAAGACCCCTTAATTAAGAAATCTCTGGGTACTGGGCTCGCTTCATAAATTTTAGAGAGCTGTAAAACTCTGTGTGTGTGTGTGTGTGTGTGTGTGTGTGTGTGTGTGTGTGCGCGCGCGCGCGCATGCTCAGGGTGGGCAGAGAAGGGCCTATTAGAAGCTCTGCCCAGAGTGGTACTCTCTCCGCAGCCTGCCTCGTCCCTTTCCGTGCCTTTCAGTTTCCCCACTCTGGAAATGGCAGTCAGCCTCTCCCGTCCCCGCTTGCAGATCAGCATCAGGACTCCAGGTTGGAAACTACAAGACACTGAGCAGGGAGAATGACTTTGATCCGATCACCTGTGTTGGAGGCAGTCCTGGCCCCAATGACAGTAGCAGATGTCAGCAGCACAGCTTCCAGGCTTCCCGCTCGCCCCAGGGCTGCCCCACTTCCTCTCCAATGAGGCTTCCCCTGAAACCCACGGCTGGAAGCTAAAGTTTCCCAGTGTCCTCCAGGAATATTCAGTTTCCATCATCCCACCTGGTCCTCATCCAGCAGAGTCGTTTCCCCGCTGGCTTATCTGATGGCCTGTATGGCAGCAGCAACTCGTCACCTATGGTCTTGCACAGCTGTGAAGCTTCATGGTTGGGAGGCTATGATGGGGGCTGCAGAGGAGCTGGGGATGTCTCGCCCAGGAGGCAGGAGAGAAAGCAGCAAGAGGACAGGATTCTGGGTTCCCTCGTGAACTCCTACACTTCTGATCTCAAGGGAAACCACCCAGCCACATCAAAACGCTTTCGAGGGATAGTTTGGGTGGCCCAGATGTTTCCTGGAGACCCAGGCGCCTGGTTGACGTCCTGTGGCTCAATATGTCACGGACAGCCCAGGATGTGCCTCTGGTCTCCACGTATTTATGTGCACTGTCTCCTTTCACACTCTGATGTGACACAGCAGGGAAGGTAAATAAATGGGACCCTATTTAGGGAGCGGAGCGGCCTTCCCCGGAGCAGGAGTTTGGTCCCCTCCACACCAAATTCAGGGGCACAGACCCTCTGTAGGCCAATGTGTGAGCCAAGACTGGGGTCTTCTGGCTCCCCCCACCTAATCTGCAGCCCCCTGATCTGCATCCACATGAAGAAAGGCCCAGAAACCTGGACAGTACAGGGTGTCCTTTATAAGGGGCCCCCTTGACTCCGTTGCTATCTGCAGGAAGGCAGACATAAGGATGTCATGGCTTCCAGCTCTTTGTGAGAGACTGAAAATTTGGATTTTTATGCAGCAAAATATCCAGATTTTTATAAAACAGTGTGTCTATATGAACTATTTGGTAGAGACATGTATAGCTCAATAACTTAACAGTCACTCAAAAAAATTCTACAAAACAGGTTCTGTGATTATCTCAGTTTTAAATTGAAGAAACTGAGGCACAGAGAGGCTAAAGAACTGGCCCAAAGTCACACAAGTAGAAACGAGTAGGGGAGGAGCCCAGCACAGGAGGGGTTAAAGGAGGAAGGGAGGAACTATCGTCCCTTGTGTTGAATAAAAGGAGACAGAGCCAATTTTTCTGCCATAACAGTAAATTGGCCCAAATTAAGCCAATACCCAGCTCTTATTCCTTCTGCAAAGAATTAATAAACCGGGACATCTTCTGAAAGGGGGAAGGCCAGCCGCTCGGAGAGATGTCAGAAAGGTTTTTACGGGGCTGGAGATGCTCCACCTTAGCAAGGAAAATGATTATGCCACAAACAGGCTGGGAAGGAAGGTGCCTGCCCCACCAGCTCGGAAGTCTGCCTGCCACCAGGAGACAGGCCCCGCGGTAGCTGGCTCTCTGGGCGTTAATGGCTGTGGCCTCCCAGAGAACACTCTGGAATATTTTAGGTTTATATTTCGCAGATGGTGTGCCGAGTCATTCCCTCATTCTGCCTATTAGATGGCTAGTTTCCTTTTTCTAGTTAAAGGATTAACTAGAATTATCAGTAATCACGAGCTTCCCCCACAGGACAGGTTGAAGGAAATTAATGGAAACTGCAGAATCTGGGACCTGGGGTAGCACCACAAAAGGAATTTCTGACTGGGAGACTTGTCCCTGGCGTGGGCTGCCAGTGGGTGGGATTAGTGCCCCGGTGGGATCCAGTCAGAACTGAGATGTCTCTGGCTCTGGCTTGGAGAGGGCTGGAGGGAGGCCGGGTAAATACTTAACCATGAAGTTTCAAGCATCTTTAAAATATTCTTTAAAATATTCCAAGCCGAGCTTGTAATTTCAGATGAGGAAGCTGCAAGCCCGAGCTGGGCAGTGACTTGGGAAGAGCCACACAGCTAAGTCACAGTGAATCTGGGACTTGGGGCCCAGCCAAGCTTTCCAGACCTTGATCTGACCCTACGCTCCAGAGACGAGACTGCAGAATGTCCGTCCAGACCAGCGGTGGCAAACCTACGGCACACATGCTGCAGCAGGCTGTTTGTATCACTGAATGCTCTGAAAGGTTCACTGTCGCTGGTCTAGACGATGGAACATTGGCTTCGCATGTCGCAGCACAATGTCCAATTACAAATCTATCCCCCATCTACATGGGGGGTGAATGCTTCAAGGATGGAGACCATGACTTCCTTAGGCTTGTCCCTGTGCCCTCCACATGGACTGACACAAGGGGTTGGGGTGAAGACTGCACCTTAAATATCAGAGGCTCAGCTGCATGTACACAGTCCCTGTGAAGGGCTGGACACCGGGCCCTGGACCACAGGAGGACATCATCATAGATCACTCAGAGTCCAGAAGAAACCGGGTTCTGGGAGCGACATCAACTATGGCAACGACCGTTTGTGGACTCCAGGTGATGGGCAGATGAGGCAATATTCATTATATACAAAAGCATTCATCATCCTCTCCCTTTAGCTTCAACAAGTCCATAACAAAGAGTCAAGAGATTAATAGCAATCTAAAGTTAATTCCTAAGAAAGCACACAGCCAGGAAGCTTGGGTCCAGAACACATACCCCATGCATCAAGCATCATCATTCACAGCAGTATCATTCAGTAGGCGGCTATGGCTGCCGATGGAATGTTCTGGAGTCTTTAGGGACATGAAAGCAGGCTCAGACTCTGCCCTCGAAGAACTTGAGAAATGAGATGCAGGTTGACACTGCTACCAAATAAAGCAGAGGGGGCAACAGGAGAGCTGGTTTGGGTGGGACAAAGACCCAGTTCTCATATGGATCCCATCCCAAGCAGTTCAGTCAACACCCTGGCAAACACCCATGGTCACACCACAGATACTTGTCATTCCCTAAGGAGAGCTTGGGGTCCTTTGCCCCATCCCTCCTCATGTCCTGCTATGGAATATTTGCACACATGACTCCTGAGGTTTAAGTGAAAACAAGAGCCACAAAATGCACCCCGGAAAGCAGCCTGGGGCCTGTGTAGGTGGAGGGGGAGTACGAGGCTTGCTGCTGGGGGGTGTGGCTGGCGATTGGTGTTGGATGCCATCCAGGGCCATGGTTGATGGGCACATCTGTATGTCTCAGGGTGTAGCATGAGAACATAAAAGAGAACTGGATTCAGATCCAGAGCCCACTACTTCCTAGTAGTATTCAGCAAGTTGCTTATCCTGGGCTTCCCCACTCATACAATAGGGTTACAGCGCGCATTCACTGCCCAGGGCTCGCAGAATCATGTAATAAGATCACTCGGAGAGAGCCCACAGCACAACGAGAGTAGGTGCTCTGCGGACCGGTCCTTTCCCACCCTCTCCTGACCCTTTGCAAGACAGGTGTTTGAGCTCCTGCATACCCAGGTGTTCCGGCTCTGAGTGGATGCCTCATTTGTCCTGTGTAGGTTTGCACTTTGAATCTTGTGTGATGGCCACTTCCTCTCTGCCCCTCCGGTCGGTGATGTGAACCTCTTTCTCCCAGAATTCCTCATGGGCTTCAGCCCACAGGTGCCACCTGGTGACTCTCAGTGGCGATATGCCTGGCACTGGCTCCTTTCCTTTCCCCATCTCCCTCCCCCACTCCCTGGCTGGTGTTTCCTGGGCCATCTCTCAAATAGACCCTGCACACCCCCTTGAGCTTAGCAGAGGGTTTCCCTGGGACTGTGTCCCCGAGTGGCAGAGGGGCTGGGGCTTTTACCCTCCCATTTATCATGGGGCTGCTCCTGAGCACAGGGCTTCTGGGAGTCTTTGATCTGCCCTCCACACAAGCTAAGAAAAAGCCTCACACTCTCAGCTGGACCTGCTCTGAGCATGTACTAAAGTGAGAACCAAAAGATCCAAATGGATACAAACAGCACTTGCTATATAGATTCCCCTCACACAGAATTCCCTACTTTTTTTTTTTTGAGTTTTGGGGATTGAACTGGGTGTTATGGTTTGTGTCTAGATGTCCCCCCAAAGCCTCATGTGGTAAGAGATAGCTGGATCTAGTGTGTGATTACTAAATTGATCCATTGATCGGTTTGGCATGGTTCTGCTGGGATCAAGGATGTGAGACTGAGATTGGGGGTGGGAATGCGGGGGGGCCCTGGGGGCAGGTAGCCTAGATAAAAGATACAGGAAGAAGCTAACTAGCTGCTTGTTTGCATTGCTTATTTGCATACATTCCTTGCATTTCCTCACTTTACTTTGGGGCCGGTAGGCTGCCGGTCTGCCACGCCGGCCCGCCCTGCCTCGGACCCAGCGGACTATAGACTGAAACCTCTGCAGACTGTGAGCTAATAAACCTTTCTTCCCCTAACTTTGGGTGTCGAGTATTCTGTCCCAACAATGAGAGAAAAGTAACTAAAACACTGGGTATGCCTTATACATACTAAGTAAGCATCCCATCAATAAGCTATACTCCAAGACCTAGAGTTGTCCCCTCAAAGTTATTTTAGGGACTTGGGGTTTTGGTAGCTTCAGGGCTGTATTTATGAGGTTCCCATCTCTGTTTCCTCAGTCTTCTGAAATCTCTCAGCTCCCACGAGTATGTAACGACCTCCTGAGATGGGCATACTATGGATTTGAATTGTAAAAGCCTTTTAGAGCAGCATATTTTCTCCTATTTCTCTTTCACTCTAAGACTTTAGGCTGGTGACTTGCCCTCTCTGGCCTTGGCTTCTTCCCCTGCAATATCAGGATTGTTGCCATGATGGCCACCAGGTGCCCCACTGAGATTTCTATGGTGTCAGCCACCACCCCAAACCCTTGGTGCCAAGTGGAACACATGGCACGCATTCCCCAAGGCTGGAGGGTGAAACAGGTGCACTGCTTCAGGCCCCAGGACTTTTCACTCCTGTAACTGGTAGAACAAGAGAGCTGCCCTCCAGCCAGGGATGCAGTGACACCCTCAAGACTGGCAGGCAAGATGGCAGCCAGCAGAAGCTGAGCACAGGAGCAAGGGATTCTGGGACAGAACTGGGTTCTGAGACAAGACGCTAAGGACAACAAATGGCAGTCAGATCTGTGGGGAGAACCCCAGACATCACAAAATCCACCCCACTGCCTTTTGGCAAGACTTAACACAGGCTTTTTTTTAAGACCTACAAAGGACTAGCCAACCTCTGGCCCTCCCACTGTAAACTACCAACCCAAAAAGTCAGACAGAGAGAATATGGAAGGAAGCGATTGCCTGTAGTTTTAAGCCAAAATGTCGCGTCTCAGCTAAACGATGCAGGGCGTGGGTTTCACCCAGGACCCTCCCTCCACAGGGCGGGGGCTGCCCAGAGCCCCAGCCCTTCTCCTCCTTCCTCTGGCTCCAGGCTCAGTGGAGACGGTGAACAGCTGTTTGCTATTCTGAGTGGAGGAGCCTTTCATATACTTGACGACATGTTAAATCATCCCTTAATGATGGCTGGGAAGACTCGTTACAGCCACCACGTGGATAAAAAGCCTGGGCCAAAGGCACTGGTGTTAAATTCATCTGTGGATGTGCAGGAATTGGGTAGAAACTGAACAAGTAGAATCATCCTGTTTTTAACGCTTTAGCTTCAGGCAAACAGACTGTGTAAAAGCCTAAGTATCTTTAAAAGACTAAAACATTGCCAGTAGCCTAGTCCGGGATGGTGGGGTAGATTTTATTTCTATAGATTTCCTAATTATCTACCAGGAAAGTGAAAAGTTTTTAGATCCAGGAAAAAACAAGGGTTGTTATGCTTACAAACATATGTGGGTTTTGTAAGCAGGTTGTGATTTTATCCCCTTTCAGACTTTAATGCAATACTGTTTGTGAGATGGTAGCAAGACAACTAGGAGAAATAAGTGGCTAAAGGAGATAAATTGAAGAGAAGGCTACAGAGATTTCCCTAGCAAGCAGCTAACACATAACAGGCACAGGACATGATGGAGACATGGCCCGTAGGTCTTCAATTCAGACTTTCCCTTCATCTCAAGAAACAGTAGTTGGCAGATAGACCACGGCACCTCCGAAGGGAGCTTTGAAAGGAGTGGCGTGTTAGAACTCAGTTTACTCTCAATACCAAGCGGAAAACGGTCCTCAGCCCTGGGAGTATGGCTAAGGTTCAAGGGGATGCACACTTTGCCTGGGACAAAGGAATTTCCCAAACACAGACACATGCACCAGGAAATAGGACCCCTGAGGACGTCACAGTAACAAAGGGTTTCATGAAAAAAGCAAGCCATCAGTACTTCATCAGTACATGTTTGCAGTACATGCCTTTACAATCATCCTAGAGTTGGTATATGTACATAATACAGCTTGTTTCTTTTTTTAGCCCCCTTCCCTCCTTCTTCCCCCTCCTCCAACTCCCCCTTCCCATTCTTGGTATTATTAATCTTAGTTCATGTTCACGGCATTGTTGCTGGTTGTTGTGGCGACCAGCAGTACTTTCCAGTCTCTTACTATCCTGTACAAAGAATTGGTCAGAATATCTGACGAAAGTTTAACACTGAGTTTAGGGCAAAAAAGAAGCACTCAAGGAGAAAAGGTGCTCTGAAGGAAAAAAGAGAAGCTAGGTCCTCCACACAGGACGGGTCACTGCAAAAGCAAGAGGACAGCAAAGGCACCACCTGCGGCCTTTTGTATCTTCTTTCTGACCTTAGATCCAGGCTGGCCCATCAAAACCCGCCTGATTGCCTGCTAGGAGATTGGTATCAGGTGCAGGGCACGGCTTGCTCGCGGGTCAGAAGATCGACAGCAGGTGCCAAGCTTGGGAGCTGCTGCTCTGTGTTCGTGATTAACGCGTCTCACGCCCAGCCGCCCAGCCGCAGCGCCACGCCCTAGTCTCCTGCCTCTTCATGAAAACTTTGTAGAGATGCAGGTTCAAAAAAAAAAAAAATCAAAATAGTTAGTGTTTCGAGTGAGTTGGATTATAGGTAGGCTTTTTCAGAAAAATCCTAAAGTAACCGCTGGCTTTCTAGAATTTTATCTGACATTTTGTTATGAATATGGTGAAACATAGAGCAAATTTCACGGTGACCACTAAGTTATCTGCACCAGTTCAGTTCATAAACTCTTTTCAGCTTCTATGATAGCACAGTTGACAGTTAACATACTTAGATTATAAGACCTAATTATCAACAAACACCTTGGGCATCTGAGCTTCACCTTTTTTTAAATTTTTTTGGCAGCACTGGGGATTGAACCCGAGGCCTCAACACACATCAGGTGAGCACGCTACCCCTGAGCCACACCACAGCCTGCATCCTGTGAAAAGTGTATCTCAATGTTTTAACAACAGTCCTACCGAGGAAAGTTGGAGTCGCCTTCTTTTCCTATATAGAACAAAACTGTTAAATACAATCTCCGAGTGTAGATACACAAGGGCTTTTCCAGGACATAGGTCGGTCAGGATCCTACAGCTAAATTCTTAATGAGAAAGGGAAGAGAAGGAAGCAGCAAAAAGTGGCGAGTGTAGACATTTTTCTGCTATGCAAGGGAAGGTTGGGGCATAGGATCACGAAAGAAAGGAAGGAAGGGGGGAAAGAAAGAAAAGAAAGAAAGAAAGAAGAAAGGAAAGACTGGTGCCAGGGTGCAGAGATCAAAACTCTACCCTCTTCCTTCACAAGGCACAGTTTAAAGTGAGGACAAAGAAAGTCAGAGACTAAATAAATGTCTTTGCATAAAAGTGCAAGCTTATTACATTTTTTAAAAATGATGGGCCAAGGCAGCTGTTTCTTTCACATAATTTGGAGTTTCTAAGGCGATGTTTCCCAATGTCAAGAAGTCACCATTACAAAAGACAACTTGAATTCTCAGAACATTTCCATGCAAGGTTAATTTTCACTTGCTTCCATCTCGAAAATAAATAAATGCCATGCTGTGATCTTTTCCCCTTTCTGCTGGAGGGAGGCTTGTCTTGGAATCGAAGTAATAATGACAAGGTATTTCAACTCCCCAGATTGGTAATCAGCAGCATATGACCCTAGAAGGAGGAAGAAGGCTATCAATGACAGATTGTGACACTGGCTAACTAAGGAATCATGTTAATCATGTCATTTATCCTGCTAGGTTCCTGGTAGTCCCCTTTGCATTAGCCCTGCTGTGGTCTTGATGAAATCTGTTTCATTTTCAGCATCTTGGGGTAACAGAGGGAATCTGGTCACCCATATCTTGACAGGTCAGGAAAGAAATCGAGAGATGGACCTGAACAGCTTTGGAGTAGATGGCTTGTGGGCAAAGCGGGTGGCACAGTGCAAGACACCTGGGAGTCCATCACACTTAGTTTTGCAGATAAGAAAGAGGAGTTGGGGTTAGGGATTTAGCTCAAGTGGTAGAGTGCCTGGCCAGCAAGTGCAAGGCCCTGAGTTCAATCCCCAGCACCACCCCCCACCAAAAGAAGAGGAGTGGGATGGATCTTAGCACTTTCCTTAATGGATCAGGACCCACAGCTGGCCTCTAACAGCAGGCAGACGAAGACCTTCCAGGGACTGGGCTCCGTGTCCTGCCAACATAAGGAGATCAGTCATCCACGGAGTGGTAGGATCCACAGCTTGTAATTCAATGATGGAAGAATGGGGCTTTATCAAATTGAAACAAAAGGAGACGCACTGTTTGTTTTGGCTGCCTCGAAGTGAGAACTTCTAAGTACCTTTCTCCGTAGCCACGGACTGGCCTGCCTGTCTAATTCCTCGAGACAGGCCAGCAGGGTGGACAGAGTGGTCAGTCACTCAGGCTCCTCGGTAGCAAAAGACAGAAGCTATTTCTGGGTCGTTTCAGGAGAAAAGCAATTTGCCAGGGGAATATGGGCATCTCCGAGAATAATGGGGAATGTTCAGAAGTGTGTTGGAGCTGGAGGACACTGAGTCGAATCGCAGATCATAAACAGCTAATGCCATCACAGAGCACGGCATACGCCTAGTGTTGCTACTAACAAATAAAAATGCCCCACTGTCCCCATTTTCCAAATCACATCTCTCACAGTCCTGGGGGAAAGGTGGGCTCTGGTGAAGCCAGGTTAGCGGCCAGCAGGGGTGGGCAGCCTAGCAGGGCAAGCAAAGGCTTTCTTACTCTGAAGCAGCCCTGCTTACCACTGAGACCATGGAGGAGAAGAGCCCTACCCACAGGAAGGGCCTTCAGATGCCGGGCAAAGGTGACAGGTAGCAGACGTGCCCGAGAGCAGGAGTTACTGTTACCCTCACTGACGGATGAGGTGCTCCGGCATTTCCTGTCTTTGAGGCAACATGACTTTTTGGACTTCTCACTGTTTCTGTTTGCATCAGCCCAGCTCGGGCAAGGAAGAACTCAGTCGCCCCCAAATTAGGAGGAAGCAATGAGTCAACTATAGTCGCTAACATTTTACGGTGCTTTACAAAGTGCATTAATCCATTTGTTTCACTTGACCGAAAAAGAATCCTAGCATCACCTCAACTGGTGGAGCAGACAGACATTCTTGTCCTGCTCAGCACATCAAAACCAAAGCCAAGTGACTTACCTGTGATTACAGATGAACACCCAGACACGCTGGCCACAGTTTCCTGCTAATTATTCCCGAGATTAAGTACTTGGCTGATTTCCACTTGGTGTGGTGCCTCATTGAGCACGTTAGCCCTCTTCTCAAACTTTAATGTACACACGCATCACCTGGGAATCTTTTTAAAAATGAAAATTCTGATCCAGCAGGACCAGAGCGAGGCTCAAATCTGCATTTTTAATCAGCTCTCAGGGTGTCAATGCTGCAGACCTGGACTACACTTTGATAGTAGGATTTAGAGGATTAGTCCTAAGGATTGTGAGCAAACAATGGTCTCTCTGCATCACACCTGCAGTAGTTAATAACCTGATGAAGAATTACAATACAGGTGAGGATTATTATCTTTCCACGTTTTGATCTTTCATACTGTTTCTTTATTAGGTTTGAAGGAGGCCGTCTGAGGGAGAAATATGCTGTGCAGATGAAGTGAGTCCTGTTGACTTTTTATTCTGCACACACAGTGGGTGACAGAATAGCTCAGAGAGGAGGCCAGGTTTCGAAATACCTCCTTCTTGCTCAGAAATCTGCCCATCATTAAAACGGGAATTTCACAGATATTGTATCTCAGCATGCAGCCCAAGAATTCAGAAGCGGTTCTCTCATTTCAAAAGAAGTTCTCCTGGATGGTGTAGAAACACCCACTATCCCAGCATGGAGAAACACACAGAGAAGAAGGGGAAATCAACAAAAACCTCTCGGGGAGGAACGGGAGGCACGCAGCTCTGAGGGCCGCAGCGAGAGAAGGCAGCCAGGCTGCTGGGCCCAGGTGGAGGTGCAGGGGCCCGGCCTGGTTGCAAGCAGCCCCAGAGAGTAGGCGGAGTGGAAAAGGTAAATGAACAGCCTGGGACCTTCGAGCAGAAGATTAAAACAGCTGAAAACCCCAAAGAAAACAAAACGGGGGGGTTAATAAAACAACTGTCTGTCTCCTTGGGAAAGTAAACAAAGGGACGATGCAAAGGAGAACCAGATGCGGGGTATGCCAGGCCCCAGGCGCGGTGGCAGAGCCAGGAAGAGAGGGACGCAAGGACTTGGGGGAAACCAGAGGCAGCCCTGCCGGAACAAGCTGCAGTTTGGATTAGCAGCCAGCCCTCGACAGACATGTTTGGGGATGATTATTAGAAAGCTCTTTTTGTAGTTTGCTTTGTCATTGAACCCCAAACTGAAGGTGTCTGTATACTCATCTGTTTTGGAGCCTGAGAAAATAGCACCAATTTCATCAAAACCCTTGAGCTTTTTAGGAAGGAAGGGAGGAAGGAAGAAACCTTCCTATACTTCAGTTGTTTTTTTTAAATACAAATTTCTTTTCATGTTACTCAGCATTGGTTTATTTTTCTCTTCTTTCTGTCCAGAATGCCTTGTGCTTACACATCAAAGCAAGTAAACATGAGTGGAAACTTTTAATTCCCTAAATGTTGGCCTCAGAGGGGAAGGGGTGAGCTGGACCTCACCACCTAGTGGGATGTCCCCGTTCTGAAAGATTGTCCTGTGCCCCCCACACTCCAGCCTGTCCTTCCCTCCAGGACACTGTCCTCCCCTTCTGAAGTGTGAAGAGATACTCCCCTCCGTGCACGGCCCACCCTCCACCCTCATGCTCTTGTCCCACGCTCCAGGGGTACAGTTAACTGGTACCCCGTACTTCTCGGTCCGTTTAGAAAACAGTCACCAGTCATTGTGAAGATGTTTAGTGGCTCACAGACTCTGTACCTATGAGTCGCCCTGATGGGTATGATTGGCCATTAAACGTCAGATCTTCTCTGAAGGTGTCAAGGGGCAGCACGCCCCAGCATGGCCTGTGAGGGGTTCTCCATCCGGCTCCCACTTGTGCACTTCAGTAGGTCCCTCCCGTCTCTGCCTGTCACATTTGCTATGGCCTGACTGTGTCTCCCAGAATGTGTTGGAAACTTAATCCCCAGTGCTGAGGTCACGAGAGCACCCCCTTATGAGGGGGTGAAGGACAGGATGAAAGGGCTTGAGAGAGGGAATTGGGTCTCTCCTGCCTGTCATCTCTGCCAATTGACAGGCAGTGTTTCTCCTTTCCAGAGGACACGGTGTCCCAGGTGCCATCGCAGAGGCAGAAAACAGCTCTCACCCGGACCCCAGAGCCTTGATCTGATCTGCCACTTCCCAGCTTCTGGAAGGTCGAGGAGTTTCTGTGCTTTGTGGACCACTGACTTGTGTTGTTACATTACAGCAGCACAGACGGAGCCAGCTCTGTCCCTTCGTGCCCATGCACAGGGATCCTGATCCCCAAGGTCACCTCAGAAGGCAGCTCTCCCAGCCAGGCTCTGTGACCCCAGCACCCTAGAGCTCACCGCATAGGAGACCCACAAGTGGGCCAGGACTCCACTTGTACCCACCTTGGGTGGCCTGCAGTGCAGTGGCATGACTGGCTGTCACGCATGTAGACATGCAGCTGACTCTTGTCCACCCTATCTGTCCAGCACCCATGTCCTCCCATGACCCCAGTCCCTGCAGATAACTCCCATCCACAAAATCCTACAACTTACACCCCAAACCTGTTTTTTAAATAAAGTTTTATTGAAACACAGTCACACTCGGTCCTTTACATACTTTCTGTGGCTGCTTTCACGGACACATCAGAAGCCAAAGACCGAACTCTCCTACCTGGCCCTTTGTGAGAAGAATTTTCCCACCCTTCTGCAGTAGCTCCCATCACTGCTAAGCACTCAGCACTCTGTGCTTTGTGGGTACTTTCTGTCTTGCTTCTCCAATAGCACTTGGGAACTGGGACGAGCAGGGGCTGTGTGCACAGGGTGTTCTGTTGTTTATCTCCCCTCAGCCTTTGCCACAGGGCCAGAAATAACGAAGACTAATGAGTTATCAAACAGCTGTGCCAGGATGTTTTTCTCTTCAGGTAACAGAAGCTCACTCTCGGACTGAAACGACTATGATATCGATTGCGTCATGGAACAGAAAGTCCAGTAGGGCAGGGCCAGCACTGGCAGATTGAGCCCCTCAACCTAGGTTCTCTTTCTCTTTCCTTGTCAGCAACGGTGCTGGCCCCATCCTAATACCATTTCCCTGAGTGGCCTGGACATGGCTGCCAACAGCACCTGGAGCAACCTACATCCAGCCAGGGGGTGGGACCAGTTTTCCAGAAGCCCCTGTAAACCTCCCCTTGACTTTCACTGGCCCCGACTGGCCTACACCTGGGGGGATGGAATTAGCATGGCTCAGGCTGGCTCCTCATCTGGGGTGTGACGAGGCGCTGGGGAGTCCCTCACCTGTTCCTAGAGCCAAAACCTACAGAAAGTGTCACCTGCAGTTTTCACCTCCCAGTTGACTATGCTGTGAAACATTTCAAAACAAAAGCCAAAGAGAAAATTACTTAATTTCAAACATGAAGAATACTGGCGAATATCATGTGTCATCCGTTCTTCATGACCCGACAGAAACTGTGGCAAATCTTCCCTTAGTGCTGATCCCAAACATACACACGCTCCGTCCTCGGAGTCCTACCTGAAATGACCCAAAGCCACGTCCTCCGCATACTGCAGGTTTACATTCCAAACAAAAATATCTAATGCCAATAAGGTTCAGAACTTCTAATTTACTAAACCACAGAGCTTTCCCTCAAGATTTTCACGACTAGAACATTAAAACAGGACTTTTCTCCCCACACCCCAGAGAACTAGAATCCCCAAAACTCAGACAATCATTTAAGGTCATAGGAAAACGCCTGCTGTGTCCATGATGGTGGTGGTGTCTGGTTGCACGCTCTTCTGAGTAGCTCAGATTTTCTCAAAAGTTTCTGGAATGTTATTTCATCAAAGGAAGGAACAGGGCAAAAAGGAAGGAAGGAAGGAAGGGGGGAGGGGCGGGAAGGGAAGGAGGAAGAGACAGCCCTACCGTTCCTTTGCTCTGTGCATTATATGAAGACATACAAGGAAATGGTTTCAATTAAAATGCTATGATTTCCCATCGCTCCAAGGAAGTTGTGGCTGGCTGTGAAAGCTCTGTCTGTGCCAAGGTCGGCGAGGCCTGGGCAAGAGTTCCACTCCCGTGACAGCAAGAAGCCACAAATAGCAAGCTCGAGTTAGGTACATGGAAGTCCTTGCCAGAATGTGTCAATGTGGGGCTAAAACTTCCCTGGAGGCAGCTTTTGGGGTACATCTCCCCAGCTTTCAGGGTGCAGGGCTGCTAAGGCTCAAGCCCTGGCCACATCTTCTCTACGCACAGGAGGAGGGAGGGGGCCAAACTGCTCCATACAGCGCCTACCTGTCTGTCAGTGCGAGGCCAGGAGAATTACGGGCTGGGGACCCCACCATGGTCCTCGTGCAGGCAAAGGGCGCATGCCTGCCTCTCCCCCTCTCCCAGCAAGGCCATATGTCTGCTATCCTGCGGGGGCCCGCAGGAAGGGAGAAGAGAGCTATTAAATTATGTCACTTTGATATAAGAGCCTCTGTCTAAAAACTCCATGTTGAATCATGGCATGCTCAGCTTGAGCAATACTGAGGTGGGCGGCCATGTCCCTTGGGTAGGTCAGGCCGGGGCTCAGCTCCTGCGCTACGATGACATCGCTGTTGATGTAAATAATGAGCATGATTTATTCATCCAAGCTTCGTATTCCAGGCAGAGGTGGTTTATGGGGTTGACTACCTGCAAATTGCAAAGGGGAAAGCTTACAGAGCTGATTTAGGGGAAAAACAAAGGTCACCTTTCTACACCAAAGACAACGAGGGTCGCCTGTTCTTACCAGTACGGCTGCCACCTCTCGAGACTGCACCACCGCAGGGAAATGAGACACAAGGTCACTTTGAGGTCTTCCTGGTACACACCACTTGCCAGGATTCCCTCATTGCTGGTGCCAGTGAACACCTTGGGACATCCCTGTCACGGCCACTTAACCCAGCACAATCTCTGTCACCCCTAACATCGCCTTCGCCGTGACCTGCTACCACCACTGTCATCCTCATCATCAGCCTCAGGTGACCATAGCCAAAGTCACTGCCACCACCGTCAAACCCTCCATGACTGAATCAGGAAGGTAGCAACCTCCCAACCGCACCCTCCTGGCCTCTGGTAGCCTCTCCTTGCTCCCAGCCGGGGCCCGCAACTGCGTCTGGACTCTTAGTGTCACTAATGCACCCAAGGCACAGCTGAGTGAGGAGCCTTTCTCCGTGGGGGATCACCAAGATTATGTCACTCCGCCTACCCTCTTTCCCAATGCCCCATCACAGTGTCACTACAGCCGCGACCACTGTCCTTATCATCACCATCAACCCTAACGTCACCCTGACCACTAGCTAGGAAGTTGCACAGGGTGCTAGGCTAGGTACATCCAAGAAAACCTCAAACTCCTAGTTTTTAGAAGAGTAGCCTCCAAAGGTACTCTTCAGAGGAGTCCCAGGAGATGTGGCATATTGCAGAGGCGAGTAACATGTCCCTTGTCACTCGAATTTGGGCCATGCGGCACACTGACAATGCAGTCAGCAAGGATCCCATTTTCCACACTACATGTTTTGAGAAACGTAGTTCTGAAGGCTTAAAAGTGCACAAGTCACAGTGACACAAAGGTAGAGGCACGCACAGGCCACCGTCTGCACGCTTCCCAGGTACAAAGCCTATGCCTCCATCCCATCATCCTCCTGGGCCTGGGAAGACAGCGTGGTCGCTGTTCACCAAGTGGGCTCTGAGGGTCTGTGGCCCCCAGCGCTGTCCGTGTGAGCTCTCCTCCCATCCCGTAGCTCTGGACGTGAATTCTCTAGGGTAAGAAGCAACTCAGAGACAGCTCATTGGTACCTGAGGTCTCCTGCAGTCTTCCCCACATGCCTGCGTAGAAGAGAGAGACTTTCAGTCCAAACCCCAGGACAGGAAGCCCCAGAGAGGGGTGAGGGCCCCCAGGGCAGCGGCTGGGGCTCCCTGTCTCCTTCCACCATAGCCCCAGGCCCCAGCACCAGGCCAGGGATGGTGCTAGTCCAAGGTGAATGGAGAGAGGCAAATGCCCAGAGATGTTCCATAAAGCTAATGCTTTCTCCTCAAAGAGTATCCTGATACTGTCTTTCCTGTTTTGGGAATAAATGATCCTTAAATAGGAATGATTCTAGATGGAGTGTGTTCCTTTCCTATGGCCACCAAACAAAGATCCACAAATGGTGGCTTCACAGTTCTGGAGACAGAAATCCCTGCTCCCTCTGAACCCTTCCTTGCCTCTCCCCAGTATCTGATGAGGCTGGAAAGCCTTGTCATTCCTCAGCACAAAGCTGTGTCACTCTGGCCCTGCCTGTTGTCACACAGGCTTCTCCTGTGCCTGCGTCTTCATTTCGTTTAAGGAAACCAGTCATACGGGATCCAGGGCCCACCCTACTCCAGCCCGACCGCCTCCCTTTAACCAATTATACCTGCAAGGACCCTAACTGCAAATAAGGTCACATCCATGGGAACCAGGCATTAAAACGTCAACATACCTTCTTGGGGGGACAGACTCTAACCCGTAACAATGAGGATTTTCCTAATGTCCTCATTGGACAAAAGGCAAAGTTGGTGGCCCTTAAGCCAAGTCAAGATACTGGTCAGCTTCATGTTTGTCTCTGCTGTTGTTTTACAGGGAAAGCCTGCCACCAAGCTGGGGGGTGGCACGGCAGTTGCCCACCATGTACGAGGCCCTGAGCTCCATCCTCAGCACCAGAATTTTTTAAAAATCCCACCACCTAGAGCCATCTGAAAGGCATTTCCTGGAGTGCCCACCTCCTCGCCCAGCCTCGGCACATCCCACACATCTGAGGTCTACACTGTCCTGTGCTGCAGGGACTCTGCTGTGGGAACCAGGTTCTTTCTTCCCAGGGGCTCAGGAAACACATTAAACAACTGGAGATAAAGGTGGCCCTCCCCACATTCTCCTCATTCCTCCCCCAGTCCCAGGCTCTGTGTCATGTGAAAGGCCCAAGGTTTGACCTCAGGCGGCCCCGGGTTCAAATCTAGCCTCTGCTAAACCAGCTTTGTGGCCTCAGGCAGCATCTCTCTGAGTGGCACAGGACAGGAAGACTGCCTGCACTTGAGTGCAGACCAAAAATGCAACTCCCAGAGTGCCAGGCTATAGTTTAGACCCTTAATGTCTCCAAGGCCCTGAGTATGGTAAAGGCCTTGGTCCTCTGTAGCTTGGTGCTATAAGCCAAAATTAACCTTTTCTCTTTATATGCTGGTTATCTAGGCATTTGATATAGTGACAGAAATCTGACTAACACACCACTCAAGGACATATCGCTGTCCAGTTCTGGGGCTGCCATCAGCATACGGCCCCAGCTGCTGCTTTTTCAGGACCTACTCAGCACAAAGGGTCACCCCTGAACCCCAGCCATGCCCTTCCCAGGACAGACTCCTTCTGGTTCTGAGGGGAGGGGACATGGCCCACAGTTTCCACCCAACATGGCCACCCTGCTGGGCAGTTCTTGCTCACCACACCCCATGGTGCTGACAGGGTTCGTGGGGCCTTTGTCACAGTTCAACTTTACCAATGCAGAGCACCCCTCTCCTCCCCTTCCCCAGATGTTCACCCCTAACGAGCACCCTATACCCCAAATCCCACCTCGACACCTGCTGCAGAGAAACCAACCAGAGCAAGAGTCACAGTTCACGACCCACAGGCAGCTGGCAGCATGAGGGACACTGCTCTGCATGCCTCAGTGGAGATAAATGGAAGGCTCAGGCAGGCAGTCTGGGTCCCTAAAGTGTGAGGCGAGGCCAAGATTCTTGCAGCCACTTTCCTGGAGAGGCCAGGCAGGAGGACACAAAGACACGGGGGCCCTGCAGTGGAAGAGGCAGGAGTGGGTTCAAATGGCCAGAAACACTGAAACTCTCCCCCTCAAGTCGCAAGCAGAAAGGAGTGGAAATCTAGATTTAGAGTTCATTTTTTCCAGCTCCTTCAACCCTGCAGTCTCCTGCTGTGTGCCCAGGAGCACCGAGCTGCTCGGCTGTGGGGCGTTTTGCCTATACTAATACCCCCAGCTGTTATTCTTTGCAGTGTGAAGTGGAAAATTACCTGGATGAAGTTTCACTGCACGCAGGAGGGAGCAGGGTGTCAGAGACAGCTGGGGGGGACCTCTGAGCTGGGAGAGAAATGTAACATGTTCTTGGGGCGCAGACAGGGGAGGGGTTTGACCAAAAAGGCCTGGGTCTGACCTGGGGCCTGGGGCCCGACCTGGGGCCTGGGGCCCGAGGCTCCTTGGCTTGGGAAGCTGAGATTCAGTCTCTCCAACATGAACTCCTGGATGGTGCCAGGTGCTCAGATGCCCAGGATGGAAGTACAACAGACAGGAGCAGTCTTCACGGCCAGGAAGCTCCAATCCAGCCTCCGATCTGCCATTTAGCAGTTGTGTGACTGCAGGCAAATTACCCTGCCCGCGATCCTTATCTTCATATTGTGTTACTCTCACCAGGAAGAGTTAAAAACCTCTGGACAAAAGGATAAACAATGCCTTGAAACAGAAGCAAATCAGGTGCCCTACTCCCTGGAATTCACCAGAACTAGTGCCAGCTGCCTGGGGGAATCACAGAGGGCTTCCTGCAGGAGATGCCACACTCTTCTGGGCTTGGACGGCAGACAAGGAAAGGCCTGGAAAGAGGAAGGGAGCAGGGGGATAACACGTATGCATGAAACCAGAGGCGGGCATGGGCGTGGGACAATCATGGTACACAGGACCTGAGGAGCAACACAAATATAAGCTCTGCTCTCAGGCCCCAGAGTCCAGGATGAGCTGTGCAGTCCAGGAGAGGGATGAGAATCGACTGGTCGGGTGAATCAGGGTCCTGCCAGGGAAACAGAGGCCCCACAAAACACTGAAGAGAGCACAGGGCTGAGCTCCCAGCCCGGCTGGGGAACAAGAGACAGAGGAACCTGAGGGCCACACGGGCTTCCAGACTCACCCGGGATGCCAGGCCGGGACTACACCCCAGGTCCCTCTGGGAGGTGGGGACCCAGTCAATCTAGGCTCCCCTGACACAGGAGCTCACATTACCATTCTTGTTTCCACAGATTTGCCTCAGGACCAGCGCCTTTCTGGGAGGCCAGCCCTGAGTGCCCCACAGCCCTGAGTGCCCTACAGCTGAGTGCCCCGCAACCCTGAACATCCCACAGGCCGAAGTGCCCCGCAACCTGAAGTGCCCCACACTATCCACCAGCACAGTTGCTCTCAGAACCAAACACACTCCACATGGAAGCCTGGCAGAGACAGAGAGGGTGTGAAGGACTCTCTACCTCCCTCTGTGCCCCCAGAACAATGCCTCTTTGTCTGCAGCATGCTCCCTACAGAGCCAAAACTCTGGTCCAGGTAGATATCCCATCCCCAGCACCCCATTCCTGTGGCCCAGGTGCCTTTGAGCAGCCCCATCTCTGGCTCCCCAGATCACCTGAGAACCCAGCAAAGAGGGTCCCTTCTCCGAAGGGAAAAGAATCTTGAAATTGCACAGCTGGAGCCTGAGGGCAGGCCAGACGTGGGCACCTGGGGGTGGATGGAGAGTGGCCACACTGGACAGGACCCCACAATGGAGCCAGGGTCCTTGGGGATGAGGGAACAGCTCAGGGGACCACACACATCTACTGCCCCCCTCAGGGACCAGCCAGAGAGACTCGCATCAGTGCAGTCTCTGTCCTAGCAGTGGCACAGGTGCCCTCACTGTCACCCAGGTGCCAACGCTTCAGTGCAAGCAGAGCAAGGCATGATTGAGCCGGGGGAGTGTGGCCTCTGCTCCCAGGGTGCTGCATGCCCTCGGGGGTGGCACAATTTAAAGGCACAAGGCTGCTGGTGGGAAGGTAGCAGGAGATGGCCTTCAGCTCTTGACCCTCAGCCATGGCCCAAATGTCCCTGCATGAATTTCTCTTCAGGGTCGGCACTCAGGGGTCCTCCCGCCAGAAAGGGCCAAGCAGAAGGCAGGCCCCTTGGAGCCGGCTCCCAAAGCAGCTGGCATCCTGGTGCTGAGTGAGACACAGGCCCCATGTCACAGAGGCATGGCCGGTCTCAGCTGCACCAAGGGCAGTAACGGCCCATCTGGGGCTTCGAGAGGGGAATCGTCTATGCTCAGGGCTGAGGGCTAGGTTCTGGGAGCTAACATTGGAAGTCAGCTCTAATGGAGCCCAGAGCCCTGGGTGGAGGAGGCAGGTGAAGGTCTCCCACCACCCCTGTCCTGTATGTTCAAATTGTCACAGGGGCAGTACAGGAAGGAGGCTAGATCCAGAAATCTTGAGATGTACAGGGAGAAGCTCCCAGAAAGGCAGGCAGGGGCCAGAGCAGGAGCGCCTTCTTTGACTTTGTCTTTTGGGCAAAAGAGAGGCTTCAAGGGATTTTAAGTGGGGGACATCAGCATCAGGTTCATTTTCTGGGAAAATAACTAGGGTGGCAGAGCTAGAGGGAAAGCTGAGAAGCCAGTTAGAGGGCCAGAGGGAGGCCAGGGAGGACTGAGATGTGACAACGCTCAGAGCACGCTGATGGCCAGCTTCGGTGGGGTTGCACCCAGATAAACCCCTGCAAGTTCAAATGTCACCAGCAGAAAATACATTAACTCACCTAACCCACTGGACCCTCCACCTCAGGACCGCAGGCTGCCTGGCTGCCAGGGAGAGTATGGGGTCACATCTCAGTCACTGGGAAAAGATCAGAATTCAAAATATGAAGCACAGCGTCTACTGAATTGGTATGGCTTTCACAACCATCAAAAGTTGAAACATCATAAAGCAAAACATCATAAGTGGGGAACAGTCCAGATCTGCCTTTCAAGCGGAAGGAGCCTAGGAAACAGCAGGTGACAAAAGCCTTCAAAGTGACGTCCTGTCTCTGTCCCCCCAGAGCAGCTATGAAAGCTTCCCTGACCTGCTGCCAGTAGGGTCAGAGCCTGCAGCCAAAGGGGTAGCAGAGGGGAGGTGCGAAGACAGAGTCAGAGGAGATGCTGAGCAGACGAGCTCTGCTGGTCCCCCACAGTCCCATCAGACAAGACCCCTTGTCCCCCAGCCACAGTTCTGCAAGCTGGGCCATAATAAGGCCTCAACTCTGTGTGACTTTGGGTCTCTTCATACCGTGTCATGTGAGATCTATGTCAAACAAGCGTGTGGTTCTTCTCTTGTTAATCTGCCATTTGTTGCAAGGGTCGCACCACAAACCTTGCAGTGGGTATAGATGTCACTTGTCTCCCTCCAACCACAGTCCGGGAGGAATGCAGTATTCCAGAGTTGCCCAGGATTGGCAGTTTCAGGAACAGGAAGCCTGGATGGAAGCCTGGGTGGAAGCCCCAGTTGTGCCCCTCTAAATCATTCTGCAAACTTTGGTGGTTTATTGGCCCCCTGATTCTCTACTCTCTCTCTTTGTTAAGTGCCTCCTCTGCAGCACTGTGGTGAGAAACAACTCAGTAATGTTCCCAAAGTGCCTAGCACTCAGGAGACACTCAGCACCTTTTGTTTCTGATTTCCTTCCTCTCCACACGATGGGTTTTTGTCACTGCTGCTGGGGCCAAGGTCAGGGTCCGGGGGGCCTCCAGGACACACTCAGTTCAGTAGGAGGGCAGTCATGCTCTGGACACAAAGGTAGGAAGAGGAGTGTGCCGGGCACTTGCAGCACAGAGAAAGGCGACCCGGCCAGGGTGGAGGGGCTGGGCTGAGCCTGGCAGGTCGTAGGGAGGGCAGCTCCCTGCCATTTCCTATCACCGAGTCTGGGAGTCAAGGACTGTGAGGGTCCCAGAATGGGAAAGAACAAGGGAGGAAATTAGAGGTAAAATGTGAAGTTAATAAAAATACTTTATTCAATCAAACTCCAAAAGCAGCTGTGGCCTGGTGATGGCAGCCTGAGCAGCTTTCTGATTTTTCGCTTTGGTTAATTACCTAATCGCTTGCAGGGATCCCTGCTGCTTTATGACTTGCACATTTTTCTGCTGCTTCTTCCCCCACCCCACCTTCCTGCTGGATTCTGTCCTCTTCTGGAGCCTGCCTCCCTCCAAGCCAGCTCGGCTCAACTCCTATCCATCTAGGAGAGGCAAGGTCATGGACAGGAATGTTCTGGGCCCCTACCTCCTCTGGGTGAGCCAGTGCCTTTAGGGAGCCCAAAGAACAAGGGGTGTGGACTGCCTGCCCCGTGAAGCCACACACAGAGGTGGGGCAGGCATTATTCAACCCAGGCACAGAGGACAAATATGTTCCCACAACTAGTTGTGTGGAGGGTTCTAATGGGGGCGGGCACTGTGCATACAGGGGTCCAAAGGGTCACCTCCAGCTCCAATGGGCACACCTGCCGATGGCTTCCCAGAAGAGTTGCTGGTCAGGTTGGGTGCGGTAGGATGTGCTAGGCCAGGGGAGGAGGAAGTAGAGGACAAATCTGTTCCAGGAAGATGGCATCTGTCCCAAAGGAACAAGATTGCGTGCTGGGGGAAACTGGGTGGTGGCAGGTGATCCTGGGGTGAGGCTAGGGTGAAAGATTTTCAGACAGTTTGCCCAAACCAGGCCCTAAGCTCTAGAGAGAGACCAGGTCTAACGTGACATGTGGAGTGCAGAGATTTGGGTCCTGATCCTATGAGTAGTGAGGGTAAGATATTGTCTTGGGCTTGACTTCCCTGAAGCAGCACCTGAGACAAAGATTTGGCAGGTGGTGGCAGTGGGAGGTGATCCCAGGAACCTCTGTAAGGGACCTGGCTGGTGAGGCCTGGGAAGAAGGAAGCCAGTGCTGGGGTCAATGGGCTCAGTGCCTGGGGGCCTCTGAGAGCCTGTGAAGGTGTCCTCTGGGCTGTCCCACATGAGGGAACTGCTAGCATATGTGGGGCCTGAGGGTGTCAGGGGCTACAGGGAAGGCACCAACAGTGTCCCCTATAGGCATGACCAAGTGGACAGTTGGTTCTCATTGCCACCCATGATACCAGGTGGCCCTGTGACTCTGAGCAAGAGAATGGAAACACCAGTGAGTGCTGGGGGCCAGAAAGGGCAGGCTGAGCAGACTTGAAAAATGCACAGAATTCAGAGATGCAGGAAATGAGGGCAGAAGGTCCAGACAGGAAGGAGAGTTGCTGCAGAGGCCTCATCCCATGGGGACACATGCAAGATTGTCACAGAAAATACCACTCATGCTTTGTTCAAGGCGAGTGACAGAAAGCATCTCCCCTCCATCCCAGGCATGAATGGTGGCATCTGTGGGTGATGAGCCCACCGATACAGAAGGTCACTGTATTTTGGTTCTCACCCTAACCTCTTGTCAAGGCAAAAATTCTCAACATCTGCTCTCACATCCGGGTTTTAATCATCTAAACCCACGTCCTTTGAGCCTCAACGCAGGGTTCAGAGTGAACCCCAGTGAAGTAGTTCACAGTGTCCTTACCCAACGCCACTGTGGAGGCTGCCACACCTGTAAAGCAGAGACCATGGGTGTACCCTCTTTGGGGACTGTGGGGGATAGATGAGATTATGCAGTCTAAGCACCAAGGACAATGGTTGGCTCCAAGTAGGTTCTCCAAAAATATCAGCCTGAAAAAATAGTGCCCTGGACAGATGCCATTAAGACCCTAAAGGAAAGAAAATAATACTTCACACACCACCACACACACCGAAAGGCTTAGGGCCAGATTTCTCATATGCTAAGTCACTTAATCTGCTCAGCTGCCCGTACAGTTATACTCTAGATTTTTATTCCAATTTTTACCATTTTATAAATCAGGAAACTGAGGAACTGTGAGACAACTGGCTCAGGATTTCTAAATGAGTCAGGCTTCTTTGGGTTACAAATGATCAAAGCCAGTCTGGATAACCTTCCACAAAAAAGGGACTCTTGATGGTTCGGAAAATACAACAAAGTGTTTAAAAACCAAACCACGTGTGGGAAAGGCAGGGAGCAGCCAAGCCTCAGACGCCACCAGCCCTCTCCCTCCACCTCAGGTCTTTGCTGTCACCCTAGAAGGCTTTCTGCACGTGGCAGGAAGTGTGTGTGCCTTCCTATTCCCACACCTACTTGGTTCTGCAGTTCCGGGTACAGAAGTCCCAGGAAAAAGCTCTGATCGGCTCAGTTTGGGCCAGATACCCGAGTCTTAACCAATCAGTTGGTTGGGGGCGTGGCCTGTGAGAACTGCAACTTCCCACAGGAAGCACGTGGATAGAGGGGCGGTATGACCCATCTCCGTAACACAGGCTGGTAACTTATTGCCGGAAGTGGAAGAGTCTGGATTTATGCCCGGGTCTCTGAGACTCTGAGTGTCTGCTGTGCCTGTGGAAGACAGGGCTGCTCGGTCAGCCTCCCCAAAGAGTTAAAGCAACTCCTGCGTGGGTAGTAGCCCCCCGACTGCATCTGGCATCAGATGAAGGGTAGCTCTAGGCAAGGATCATGCTTCCCTTCTGCTTTGGTCCACCTTATCACCTGTCCACCACCACCTTCTTCATCTTTTCTTTTTCTTTTTCTTTTTTATTGTTGTGCTGGGGATCAAACTCAGGGCCTTGTGCTTGGAAAGCAGGCACTCTAAACACTGAGATACATCCCCAGCCCCTTCATCTTTTCAGTTAAACCCTGTCCTAGAAAGTAGGCTATTCTGGCTACTAGGGAATTTCTAAAGGAAGTATATACAGGTTAGCAATTTTCTAAGCATGAATGTCATAGACTGTTGGAGCAAAATATAAATTAATTAAAGAATAAAACGAAGGAGAGATGGTAGGAAACAGGGAGGCAGGGAAGAGGATTGGGGGAGGGTGGGAGGGGTATAGGGTTTGGAAATGATCAAGGAAACATATATAAAATATATATCTATATAGGTATATCAATATATAATATTTAAATAACTATATATTTGCATAATCATGTTTATATAAATATATAATTTATGTTTATACAAATATATAATATGTATTTATATATCTATCTGTAATGTGTATTATATATTATATAAATACATAATAATTATATTATTTAGTGGTACCTCTGCTCATGAATTTAATTCATTCCATGATTCTGGGGAGGATGGCTGCAGTCATGTTCATCATCCAATGTGGAGTTCGTAAACAGAATCAAAATCTTGCCAAATGTTTCTGTCTGTAAACCGACTTGTTCGAGAACAGAAGCATTCGTGAACTGAGGTATTACTGTTTATCTATCTAGCCTATAAAGATATATATACACATATGTATGTGTGTATACCAATTCCCCGAAGCAAATGTTCACTGTTGTGCATTACAAACATACATCAATTTAAAAAAAGAATCGGAGGCCCCACACCCAGGTTCCTCCCCAGCCCCCCCAGCACAACCCACTTCCTGTGTAACCATCAGATCACTTTCTCTGCCCCACCCTGTAGAAGCTGGACTGAAACCACTGATACAGATTTGAGCACTCTGGCTGCTGCCCTGGCTGTGGGTGATGATCTGCCTGTCTGCCCTGGACTCTGACCCAAGAGTCTCGGGTCTTCAGCCAGCAGCCACGAGCCTACACCAGGCTACATCGCTAGCTCGTGAGTGGAGCCAGGCCCCGGGTCCTTCACAGTTCTCGGCGGCAGAGAAAGGGGACCCTCCTTGCCCCTCAGTGCTGTGTACTGACTGCTTCCTCACTCCTGCTGAGGTTCCTTCCTCCACTGTGTTCCCATCTCAGCTATTTAACTCTTCATCTGGGCATCTGCTAATCTCCCCCTCAGCCAGTCATAGCTCAGGCACCTGTCTCCCCACCCCAAGTCCTGCCACAATTTTGGGTGACTTCACCCGCCATACCTGGTGGGCCCTGGCCTCTCAGTTCCCCCTTTTATTCCCCCATCTTTTCCCCCTCCATGTAGCCACACATCCCCTGGACACCCTCTGGATGTTACCAGCACCAGCAACCACTCTACCTCCAAAACCTCCAGAAACCTCCAAAACCAAACATCCCACTCTGCTCCGATTATACTTTTTCCACTCTAAAAATTCTAGTTGATTTCAAATAAGTTATGTCATAATCATAATTTCCTGTTCCCTGCAGCTATTTTAATATGAAAATGCTCTAATAGTTTTATTTCTTTAAACATAGTCTATGTCTGGTAACGCCAATATCTGAAATCTACGAGTCTGTTACATCTGTGGGTTCCTAATGATATCCTATTTCCACTGGTGTTTAGTAATCTTTGACTGAGTGCTGGCCATTATACTTAAAATATTATTTATAGAGGATATGTGCCTGGAAACCATTGTTTAGAACCCACCTTAATCCAAAACCAAGGCCTGACTTCCTATGGATCGGCCAGATAACACACACATGTGCTTCAAGACTGTAAGAATTGGTTCATTCCAGTTCACCACCAACTTTAGGCAAGTCTTAGGAAGCCCAGCTTCTAGAGATGACAGTCTCCTTTTAGACACTACAGTTTGTGCTGGTTTTAACTTTGATGTTGTAGACAAAATAAAAGTTCAGATTTGTCAGAGTTCCTTCAGGCAAATGCAGATTGTCTGCTTACTTACCTATCTGGCTTCTTTCTTTTCCCTTCCATGTTGGCCTGGTTAACTCCTTAAAATTTTGTTGGCTCTTATTATTTTAAGACAATTTTTTATACCTTATGCAGCATGTTTTTTGGCAAGCAGTTTAGTTCAAATAATTTAACTTACTGTTGTAGTAACTGAAACCAAAGTTATAATATTCCATTCTCTATCACAGGTCACCAGCCCTTCTAGCACCTTCCCCATTCACCTCACAACATCTGGGGGGGGTTGGCAGGGGGGTTGACTTTTGGTTTTGTTTTTTGAGTTTTCTTTTTTGGGTTTTTTTGGGGGGTTTGTTTTTTTGTTTTTGTTTTTGTTTTTTTTGAGACAGGGTCTCACTATGTAGTTCAGACTGAACTTGAACTCACTATGTAGCCCAGAAACTCATGGAAAACCTCCTGCTTCAGCATCCTGAGTGCTGAGATTACAGGCATGCACCACCACGCCTGGCCCTGTTTTTAACCTTATTGAGACCTCCAGCCCCTCAGCCACTCTATGCACCCCAGATGTCTGTCTATTTGCAACCCTACGTCACACAAATTCTTATCTCCTATGCACCCCTGTCTTTCTCTTCTTTCTATTGGGAGAAACCAAGCCTAGACAGAGCCAGGCCCTCCTTCCTCCCAAGCCTACTGTCCCCTCCTGCCTCCATCATCTTCTACACCCGTAACTGACCTCTATCCTTCCCCTTTCTTGTGTTTTTTCCCCATCATCTCACAAACACAATCAAGTCCTCGTCTTCTAAAAATAAATTCTTTCTCTCAACTCTGCAGCCCTTCCAAGGACATATTCTTGGCCCTTTCCAGGATGGGACATTCACCTCTACAAATTCCCACTAAACCCCCAGATTTCAGGTCTGTTTTCTTATAATTAATTTCACCCCAGCAGACAGTGAGCTCTTGGAGGGCTGGAAGTTTGTCTTAATTCTTACCAAATCCCCAGTACCTAGCATGAAACTTGGGGAAGGAGGGAAAGAACACGACTCGGGTCATTGTTCAGCCCCTCGTTTCTGTGCGACTGTGCACGCTGGTTGCCAGGGATTCAGCTGTGCCAGAGTGGACCAGCACCGGGCTAACTGCACAGCACAGCATTACTGATGCTCTGAAATCCTTTCCCTCCATGGAATCCTGGCTTATTTAGTTAGTATCTAATTTGCAGGTTAATAAGCCTTTGTCTGGAGGTCTTGATACAAGGCACTGGGTGGGGTCACCTTCCCAGACTTCCCCAGCCCTGGGGAGGAGGTGGAAGCGCTGTCTCTTTGGACAGCTCACAGGATCCCAGTCTGCGCACATTACTCATTAGGCTTTATTTACCTTTTGTGGTGGCCTAGAAAAAGCCAAGCTTAATGAAGTGGTTACCAAAAGCCTTTAACATCATATTTTCCACAGAGTTCATGAAAATATTGACAGTGGACTTAACTGCCACACTGCGTCTTTCAAAGAGATGAACAAAAATTACATGGAGCATATTGGTTTGATTTTTTTTAAGAAGCCTCATGGCAAGCAGCAAGTTGACCCTCCGGTGGGTGACAAGTGAGCTGCCACTGTCCCTCCTGGGGCCTCAGTTCCTTGCTGCAGATTAGAAACGTGCCTGAGTGAGCTCTCGTTACAGAAGAGGCTGTTCTCTCTAAATTCCCTCCCGGGGCCAAGCAAGCCTCTACTGGAAGGGAACAGTAATGAGAAATGCTTTTATCTGAGTCAGCAGAGATGGTCTGAAAGCTGAAGAACATGGTGACAGTCCCCAAGGCAGGATTCACAGATTCTGGTGAAGGGACCAGCCCTCCTTGGTCCCCAGCCTGGCTTGCCCCAGAGCTCAGCTGTGTGAATCTTCCCCACTCTCCTTCTGTCCACTGAGGTCATCCAGACATCCCGCCTTGCAGCCTCCTGGGTACCAGAACACAAGGTGATGGAGATGCCTGAAGTAGCCATGCTGGGTCAACTGTAGTGACATCTTGGGGGAGGGGGTGATGAACATCCCTGGACAAAGCATCCTGATACCCAGGCTCCACCTCAGACCAATGGCATCTGAGTCTCTCGGGTCGGGCTTGGGCCTTGAATCTTTCTGGAGGTCTTAGGGGGTTCTAGATATGGAAGAAGGGGGGCAGCTGGTTTGAGCCCTAATCCAGACTTCCCCAACAGAGTGGAGGGTATGGAGCGAGGGGAGGCAGCATGCACGGTGGGCTGTGCTCTCCCCCTCTGCACAATGGCTACCTCCAGGGCCTCAAGTCTCCTCTTCGTCACCATCATCATCCAGGCCAGTCTCTGCTTCTCCTCCTCTTGCCCCCCCACCATCGTCATCAGCAATCTGATGTCATCATGTTGGTCTCCTCCTCCTTTTTCTCTGTCTCCTCCTTCTCCCTGTCCCCCCTCCTTCCCCCTACGTTCTCCTCCTCTGTCATAGTCAATATTGTCACTGTCGTTGCCGTCACCCACAGGTGCACCCAACTCAGCCCATCTTCCTATGTGATCCAGCACTTGTGACTCACTTACTGAGCCTCAGTTTCTTCGTTTGAAAAACAACAGCAGAAATGACACTGCATTTCTCCCCTCACCTCTGCGTCAGGCATCACTCTGATGCTTCCCAAGAGGAAGGTAAGTTATCACCATCCCTATTTTATACCAAAGGAAAATGAAGCCTCTAAAAGCTAAGTAACCTGCCCCAAGTTACCCAGTTGGAAAGTGACAGGAGAAGGCAGGCGCCAACAGTACCAACCTCACGGAGCCCTCAGGCCCATTCACTGAGATGCAGCCACCAAGCCCACCATAGGGCACCAGAACCTCAGGACGTCACTGCCCGCTCCCTGCCCCCACCTGCTACTGTCAGTGGAGCCTGGACTCTCAGGGCAAAGGGCACACCCAGCAGGGCCAGCACCCCTGTCCCCACCTCCCACCATGGTGCCCTCACTGCCTGGCTCACCCTGAATAGCCGCAGGCACACGAGTGTGAACTCCTTCTGAAGCAGCACTAGATCTGTTTGAGATCTTTGAATGCCTCCCAAGTGTCACATCTGCCCGCCACAAAGGTGGGCTCTGGAGCCTGAGCTCACTGCCCCAAGTATGTGGCCAGGCCGGGTGCGTCTACCCTGCCACTGTCCCCCTCTCTCTCAAACGATGGAACCCAGTTTCGTCCAGGTGGTAATGTGTTCAGACCCAGGCATGAAAACTGGCTTAAGCAAAATCATTTGTTCATGGCCACCAGGGGTGGACGTGGCACCAGGCCCTGCCTGTACCATCTGACATCAGAACTCTCGGGCCTGACCAAAGGGGAGGGCAGAGTGGGGAAGGGCAGATACCTCCTCGCCCCACTTCCTGCTCTGGAGACGGACCCTCGAAGGCAAGGCCCAGGAGTGACAGACACACTGACCGCACACCCCAGAACCCAAACGAAACACGTGCAGGAGAATGCTGGCTCCACCACGCACGGGGGCTTTAGAGGCTCGGCTTCCCCACTGACCATGTAGTCCTTAGGGGTGTCCCCCTTCTCGGAGAGGAAGTCAGGGCTCACTGTTTCATATGAACGACCAAGTATTAGGACTTCAGTCTTCACAGGCAAACACACTCTCATTGGTTCCTGTCCCTCAAGGTTGTCGTCTTGTACTGTGGTCAGCAGGGCTGACGCTGAGATTCGGATGTGTCAGCGTCGATTCGGTGAGGGTCAGCTCAGCAGAGGAGGAAGACTGCAACAGAGGCCAGGCAGGGAGGGAGCCGTTCCCACAGGAGGAGCGAGCCCAGATGGCGGCCGGGGACAACTCCCTGGCCAGGCGGGGCCTCGTCCTGAGCAGCCAGCTCTGACCCAGGAGCCCAGAGCTGTGCCCAGTGTGCTGCGGGAGGCAGGGGAGAGGACTGAGCAAGTCGGCACGCACGTAGGTAAAACCGAGGCAAGGAGTGCTGCATACTTGGGAGGACCCCAACCAGATGCTGTGGCAGATACTTAAAGAAGCAACACATTTGGAGAGTTGAGGAAGGCCACCATGGGGAGCCGCAGAAGGTGAGGAGGAATTGGCCAGTGACAGAGTGGGACTGTGTCCTCAGCAGCAGGAGACCACGGAGGGCTCCAAAGCAGGAGACGCACTTACTTAAGGAGCCCACAGGAAGCCAGTGCATCCGGGGCCTTCGGAGGAAGGGAGAGAGCCGAGGGCCAGAGTCGGCCACACACTGGGGACCATGGGAAGTCCAGCTTGTTTCACAAGGGCAGCGGGAACCTACTGATGGGTCTGCCAGGGAGACAACAGCTACTACTGGCATGGGAAGGAGGCAGAGGTGTCACTAAGGCTGAAAAACCGGGCGGCCTGTCTCTGAATGCCACCCAGGGAACGATGCACAATGTTGCTAAGACCCTCCGGAGGACACCGGAATTGTGATGACTGGGTTGTGTTAAAGCGCCTCCTCTGCTCCGGAAGATCCTAGCAAAGTTTAAACTCTAACAAAAAGAAAGAATGTTGGGGGATTTCAGGAGACTTTAAACAGCCTGCAGGATCAAAAACCACCCTCAGATCCAGCGCCCACGCATCTCCTGATGAATGTCAGCTGGGGAGCGACCCATGTTGAAGCCACACGAGGGAGGGGCTGGCCCAGCGTGGGACAGTGTCCACAAACATCACAACATGGTGAGTGACGGAGCCACCTCTCCCCATCAGAGAAGCATGCAGACTCCTGCGCCCGTCTTGCACGAGAAGTTCAGCGAGAGTCTGAAAATCTTACAGCAGGATTTCTGGAAGCCGAGCAAAAACAACCTTGAAAATAAACCACATGCTGCTGCTAATTAATCTTAGTTCCTGGCTCTTTCCAATCAGACCCTGAACTATAATCCATCTTCATTACACTTCTTTTAAAGTGAAAATAGTGCATTTCCGCAAGTCTAATTAAGGAAGGAACATTATAAGGCCTTGGGTCATAACTCTCTTTCTGTCAAAACTCTGTTTCTGTGCCTGTGTTACACACACACACACACACACACACACACACACACGCCTGAAAAACTTTTTGGCCTGATTTTGCCAACTGCAACAGGCCACTCAAGAGCCAAAGGATGGACAAGATGAAAAAGGGAGCCATCACAGGTGTCTAGTAGCCAATGGCCCTGTCGTCTCAAAGGTCCCCATCTTGCACACATCCATCTCCACATTGCTGTACACACACCTGTCAGGCAGCTGTCGCTCCTGTCCAGGGGATGAGGTAGGATTTGTCCAAGCTGAGCACGGCCGTCAATGTTCTTTAACACAGGCTGGTTTAGGGTGGGATTTGAGCCACTTCTCCTGACCAAAGAGCCCAAAGAAATGGTCTGCTGGGAGTGCTGTCTCCCATGGTAAACGGGGATGAGCCTGGATGCAGTTGGGCTGCAGCGGGTGAGATGTCTGTCTCTGCAGCAGCCAACAAGGTACAAAATTAGTGACCACAGGGAGGGAAGCTACCTACTCGTATGCACCTGTGTGCCAGAGATATGACCTGAGTTTCTCTCCTGGGAAAGAAGTGTTGGAATGAAATTCATCTCTAAGGGCCCATCCAGTTGTCATTGTCTAACTCCAAGAGCTTAATTTGAAATCCTGGGGAAAGGCTGCGATGTTTAGGCCCCATCTCTGAGTCAGCCCTCACATTGTGCATGAGGACAAAGTTGAGGCCAGGCTTGGGCGTCTGGTGCTAGGTGTTTTCCATCTTGTGCTGGGTCTTTTCCATCCACACGTTCCTCACCCCTGTTCCTATCACCATTCACCATGGCCCTGGATGAATCATAAGGTAGAGCTGAGTTTTCCCAAATGTTGGTGATCCAATGGTTCCTACAAGCCTCCCACAGGTTGTATTCCTGTAACTCCATGAGCCTGTTGATCCTATGTAGATTTCCTGAAGCCTCCTCTCATCTGCCCTCATTTAGTGCTACACTTACAACCAGCCAGGCCCTGGAAGGACCTTTCAGTTCAGCTCCAGCCTGATCACACCAACAGCTACACATTGTGATGAGAAATACATCAGCCATTGAATTTCCTGCTTGGACTATTTCACAATCATTCAGACAGTTCCTGCTCATCACGTGTCCGGCTCGGGGCCAAGGCAATGACTTTCTCACCAGCGGAGCTGCCACTGCCATCTAGAAGGTGCTGGAAAGCTCAATGTGCGTGATGTCCTCACAGAGATTACACACGCATGCGCACACACATGTGCACATGTGTGCACATGCGCTGTGAATATCTGAGCCCTGCCAGAGAAACTTCAACACTGGACAGGGGAGGGGACTGCTGAGTGGCCCAGCCAGAGTGACTTGGAGGGACCTTCAAGATCAGCAGGACTAACTCCTCTCTCTATAGATGAGAAGCTAAATCCAAGGAGGAAAGGATCTTGGCCAGAGTCCCAAAGCTCTGGGCTTAAAATAAGTGAAAACAAGCAAGTTCATAGTGGTGTTAAGGATGCTGGTTTCCTGTGTAGTAAAGTGGTGGGAAGGACTTTGTACACTCTCCAAGGCCGACATGTGCAGCGGGTGGAGGGCTCATAGGGGACCATAGACACCTTGTGGGTGGCTCACCAAAACACCCCGCCAGTGGGGGACACAGCCAGACATGCCAAGGTGGGCCAAAGGTCACATCTCTGCTGCGTGATCCTACCACTGGCCACAGCTGACCTACCGCGGGGGGACACATGTCCCGAGGCAGCCCAGGCTCATTCTGCTTCCCAGGATTTTGGGTCTAGGCTGTGCTCATGGGAGCCCCAGGAGCAGAGGATCCAGGAAGCCCTGCTGCAGTCCCAATCTTGGGTCTCCAGTCATTCCTTTGACCCACAAGGTATCCCACTTAACAACCATCCCGTGGGCCTACTGATAAGTTACTTGTCATCTTTGCCTAAGCTAGGCAGAAGGGTTTTTGTCACATACGACCAAAAGCAAAACAAGCCAAAATAATCTTAACTGATAGGGTGACTCTGGTGTGCCCAGCATGTCTGAGAGGTCCAGAAAGCTGACCTAAGTCTTATGTCTCCCATTCCTGTTTATTGGTACAAAATAAATTAAGTAAATGGATAAGACTTCAAAGAATGAGCAACCTAACATTTTAAAGAACATACTGAGTTTTATTGAGACTATTAACCACTGTCCATAAATATTGTCCCAAAAGGGTGACATTTTCATCCAGAAGATGAAGCTTGGAGAAAGGACTGGAGAACGGGTCACCTGATCAGAGACCTCTGGTCACACCTCCAACCTCAGATACTGGTTTTGTTCCTTGTCTCCTGCACCACAGAACCAAGAGCTAGGAGACCAGGTCTTTAATCTTTATTCGGTCATTCACCTTGTAGCCTTAAGCAAGCCACTTTGTCTCTCTGGAAACAATTTCATCCTCTATAAAAATGGGAGAGTGGAAATAAACAACTCCTACATTTCCCCCTAACTATAACCCTCCCCCCACCCAATCCTATTAATCTAGTCATTCGAAACCTTTCTGTTTGTTCACGTTTGGGCACCAATTCCAAAGTGGTCCTTCCAGAGCTAACCAAGTAGAATTTGTCCCCGACAGATGATTGGAACCAGCCTCCTGAGACTTCTGCAGCTGAACCCTCAAAGGTGGCCTGCAATGGGCTTTGCCATCCATGCTCCACACCCTCATGGAGTCTGCTCCTTCACTGAACCAGGGCTGATATGTATGACCAACAGAGTATGATGGAAGGGAGGCTGTGCTTCTAGGAAAGACTCTACGGTTTCTTCCTTAGTCTCTTAGATCACTCACTCTGAGGAAAGCCAGGCACCATGTGGTGAGGACATGCAACACAGCCCTGAGGAAAGGTTCCTGTGAAGAAAGGACTGAGGCCTCCCACCTTTAGCCAGCACCAACCTATCTGCTCCATGAGGGAGCCATCTTGGAAGTAGAATCATGAGACGGCCATCTTGGAAATAGAATCTACCAATGACCTCAGCCCTAATCCACACCTCACAGCCTCCTTATGAGATGTTCCATCTCAGAACCACCTAGCTTGGCCTCTCTCTCTCTCAGCCCACAGGAACTGTGAGAGACAGGAAATGCTTATTGTCATGTAAGCCACTTAGCTTTAGGGTAATTTGTTACACAGCAAAAGACAGCTAATATTATCTCTAAAAAGATTACATTTGATACAAAATTTTAAAAAAGGAAGGGAAAAGGCAGCCTCCCGGACAATGGTCCTGGAGAAATCTGCCCCTGGCTGTCCCTGGGTGGTTTTCCAGAGCCTTTTCTGCAAAGCCCGTCCAGCAAATTTTAAGTCTTGGCTTCGCGACCATTGTTCCAGAAGTCCAAAGCCTGAACAGCAAGAGTTTCTGTCTTTTGCTTCCTATACACGTGGCCTCTCCCCACAGGGCCATTTAGACGGATGCGGCTAGATGACTCACATGAGAGAGCCAGGGGTACCAACAAAGATCTCAGGAGAGGAACCAGCTCTTTACTCTGGAACATCCAATTTCAGAGCCTTGGAGACAATCCTGTCTAACCCCCACAGGGCACAGAAAGTGACAGTGACTTGCTCAGGGTCTCATAGCAGATTTGTGACTGGGCTGGGGCTGGGGTCTGGTCCCTGCACAGTCAGGCAATGAGGTACGCACTCAACCTGGCATTGCCAGGTGTGGCAATCTCCAGGAGCCAGGTGAAGCTTGGTACTTTCTCTTCTGTGCTCACTTGGGCATTCTACCATCTCACATTGCATCATTGTAAGCATCTTTATCTCCTCTTCTGGAGTACAAGCTGTGTATCAGTCAGCATAGGCTTATTTTGTAATAACAAGCAACCCCAAGATCTCAGTACTTTGACACATACGTGCTCATTTCTCCTCTGAAATCTCCCCCAAGGGGGAAGTGAGCTTTCCATGAGCCTAGAAGGAGAAAAGAGCCCAAAGTGCTTGAATCCTGGTAACGTCTGCCACATTTGTGACTGAGCCAGTCTGCACTATGTGTGTGACACATAGCAGTCACCCAGTAACTGCTAAACCAGGTTCGCCAACAAACAAAACCAAACAATATAGGTGTTTTTTTCCTCTCCTCTGCCTGTCTGATGGCACTTACTCCCCAGGCAGCAGGACCCCGAGGTACAAGCAGAGTCCCGGATGGGGGACTATCCTGGCCGTGTGGCCTGGCCCAGGTCATTTCCCTTGTGTGGGCTTCAGTTTTCCTGCAGTAGAGCAACATTGCTGGACTAAGGTCTCTGCCAGCTCCAGCTCCCAGCGGACACCACAGGGCAAGTTCCTATTCCATTGCAGAGCAAGAATCAGGACGTGCATTTAGCAAAATAAAGTGAACTCTGTGCATTGTAGCCTCCAACTGATCACCAGTGATGACTCAGAATTGCTAAAGAGAATGACAAATGCATTCTTTGTCCTAAAAGCCAGATATTAGTTGACAGGGCCCTGGAAGTTGGATGACCTCTTGACTGAGCCCCAGGTAACCAAGCTGGGACACCAAGTGCCAGGCAGGACTTTGTACCAGGAGTGACCGGGAGAAGGTACCCAGGAGGGGCAGGCAGGGAGCTGGACCTTCACCTGTCGCTCTGTACCCACCCCGTTCCTGGACTCCCCCATGACCCACTGTCCCCTCCATGGATCTTGTCTATTCTCTTTCGAATACATCTTTGATCTGCTGCTTCTCTGCAGTGTTCTGCTCCATTCGTTTAGAACATCAAGAACCTGGGCAAGCCCCCACCCTAGTAACAGTCACTTTGCAGAAGGGCATGCAGCATGGGGGCTCTGATGGAGGAAAACAGTCAGACACATCGGGGGTCTTGGAGCTCGGGTCTGGGCATGAGGTGCTCGACAGTTATCTAAGTAGAAATGGAGAAGAAGGCCCAACATCTGCCTCCACCCAGTTTCCGGTCCTGTGTGGAACAGCAGGGCCTCTCCCATCCCCTGTGGGGCTGAGCAAGTTCCGAGAACTCTGACAGCTCACTGCTGGGGAGGATGGGAGGATGGAGATGAGAAGGGGCATGGAGGCGGCTTCCGCCCCAGTGCAGTGGGCCATTTGTCCTTAGGACTCCCCCCACCCCCCGGTGGCTCCATCCGAGGCCCGGCACCAAGGTGTTGTAAAAGGCTCGGAGTCAACTCAAGGCAGCTGGTTGAAGCGATTCCCAGCTTTTCATATGACTCATAAATTCGTTACATGGTGAGGAAATTCCCTGAAAGCTTTTTGGCAGTCTCCCCCAGTCTGACCAGTAGCTAAGAAACACAGAACCTTCCAGTTAAGAGAAGGAAAGAAAACACACAAGGCTTTGACTCGGGGCTTCATGGAGGGTCACTTGAAGAGCGTTCCTTCCCCAGGGAGCAGGATTTATTGTCGGATCTGCCGTCGCCAGCCGCCTGTGAGGTGGATCTGGGGTGTCTGTGCGTCCGTGTGCACACCACAGCCACAAAGCCCTGCCTGGGACAGGCAGACAGAGGCCCCCATGGCGGCCTCAGTCACTGCTGTGAAATGCGACCGGCTGTGCCCCTCCCGGCTGAGCCAGGGCAATGTTGGACCCTCCGTCCCGTCACTGTCCCCACAAGTGCACCGTCTGCCTTTGGGACTCAGGTGACATGGCAGAGTGGCAGAAAGGGAAACGACTGGTCCTTCTCTTCACAGCCTAATTCAGGCGGCCAGCCTCACCGATGGTGCAAGCCGGAGGTGGGTCCCTTGGTCCCGAGCAGGCACACAGCATCCCTGGGGCACTGGTGACATACTGCTTCCTGTTCTGGGCGGCGATCACCAGATGTGTTCGCTCTGCGCCAACCTGTCATGGTTTCAGCGGTCAAACTGAATGATTCTTCCTTCTTTTTCTTTTCATTTTTTGGCAAGTTTCAGGCCACTGGACACCTGGGCAACACCCGATTCTGTCAACCATCTCGTCCCTTGGCTTCCAGGATGTAGTTTTGTCCATGTGACATTTCTGCTTCTCTGTATGCAGGCCATGCTTCAGAACGAAGTTGATATATTTACTTGTCATGCATACGTGGTGTGGCGCTGGAGAGGAACCCGACCTTGCACGTGCCAGGCACCCACTCTTCCACTGAGCGACAGCCCAGCTCCAAATGTTCGTTTTTAAAAAAATCACCTTTCCTACCAGAGTCTCAATTTCCTCATCTGGGAAACAGGGCTAGTAAGAACCACCTCATGGGTGTAGTCAGGAACAAGAGAAGGGGACAGAAATTGTCTGGCATGACACTGTCACACAGCACACACAGACCAGCTCAAGGCAGTGACAAAACATGTTCCCAGGGCCATCTCTGCAATACGACAGGACAGTCACCATGAACCACAACTCCCCTCCCCTGCCCTTCCCTCTTCTCCTATCAACCCCAACATGTCTGTTAGTTGTTTGGTCTTTGTTTTCTTTTCACGGGTCAGAGTTTCAGAAGGAGAACTATGAGGTCAGAGGGTAAAATGAAACATAAAGTTTGAATATATTGATAAATGGAGCTGCATTAAAATGGGCACCGTCGGTGGCCCAGGGAGAGTAGAGTATGCGGATGAGAAGCACAAAGACCTGCTAGTGAGGGACACTGGTGGCCAAGGTGTGGAGAGAAGGAAGGGCCTGAAGGCACCTACAGGATGGGGAGTGAGAGAGAAGAAAAGTAGAGGGACAGGAGGTGGGCAAGTAATCTTACAAGTCCTAATACACGGTTTGGATTTTACCCTGAATACAGAGAGAAAGGCCCTGGACTTTACATTAAGTGTCTGCTTTTCTTCACTGTGGTAAAAACACATTTGTAGAATCTACCATCTAACTGTGTTTGAGTAAACACATTGCTGCACAACAAATCTCCAAGCGTTAACACAGCGAGGATTTACTATTGCCCATGCTTTGGGTTCAGCTCGCTGCTTCTTGGCTGCTCTGCCCAGACTCACTCGGCTGTGCTCAGCAGAAGGGTCAGCTGGACTGGAAAGCCCATGCTGACCTCACCCTTGTGCCTGGCAGTTGGCACTGGGTGTCACCTGGGGCACCTCCCTTCTCCTTCCTCTCTCACTCTCCGACAGGTTAGACCAGCCTCTTCACAGGAGCTACCTTCTCGTGAGACCCAGGCTCCAGAATGCTCACAGAAGTAATTCTACCTCACCCCTGGCTCACATGGCAGGGGCAGGAAGCAGATTCCACTTCTTAACAGGAAGAGCTGCCATATTTAATCTGCTACATAAGCGAAAGACCAAGTTTAGCAAAGGAAACAGACGTATGGTCATGGAGACAGAAGATGTTGACATTAACTCACGGGGAAAGACTCCCAACCCAAAGGGAACCATGACTCTTAAAGGAATTTCAAGGACAGGTGCAAGAGGTGGACCCAGGGATTCAGAGGTGGCCAACAGGGTAGAAAGAAAACCAGGAGAAAGCTGGGTCCTGGAAGCTGAGAAAGGGATTGACAGAATCACAAGTAGCCAAGACATCAACTAACATGCAATTTTTCAAGAAAAGAAAAAAAGAGTCGTTAGTGTGGTGATCAGAAGGACCTTAATGATCAAAGAGAGAGGATTTTCACAGAGTGCGAAGAACTGCTCCAAATGATGACCCAAAGATGTTGAATCTGTCCTTGGATACTCAGGACAAGTCATACTAGCCAGTGGACATGCATGGCAGGGCCTGAGTAAGAGGATGACTCTTCCCACCACACACATGGGGCACAGCCATGGGACCTGCTTTGGGCAGGAGGCCATGCATGAAGGACAGTGCTGTGTGCTCCAACTAGTCCCGCAATTGTTCTCTTTTTCTCTTTGCCTTACAAATGACATGTCCCAGATGGGAGCTGCTGCCCAGCCTGCATCCCACAAACAGTGAGTTGTGGGGACTATTTGTTATACAGTATAACCAAGCCAAAGCTGACTGATAGGTATTCCATAAATATTTGTTGAATTACATCAATTAGAGAAAAAGTGGTGGGAGCCCATATTTGGGAGGGCTGCATTACAACTGTGGTGATGATCAGGGAGATCCCAGAAAAGGGATCATTTGCACTAGACAGTGAAGTGTGGCAGAGTTTACAAAGGCCACTGGAGAGGTAGTAGTGTGCTAATGTCCTAATAATCAAGACCAGACTCTCTCAGGTTCTTCTTTGTGTTATAAATTCTGCATAAGAACTTTCTGGATCCAGGATGCTTGTTTCATAGTATGCTTTGTTTCTCTTTTGAAATGTGCTTCAAAAACCTGTCATGGCAAACAGGGCTGCATGTTAATGGCTTGGCTCTGCTTAGGCACAGGAGGTCCAAGTAAAATTGGACTCTTACAGCAGAGAAAATAAAGATGGAGCTGGAAAGAGTTCCATGTGCTCGCCTGAAAAATGCTTCTCTTTTTGAGACAGACATTGATGCAGTGAGCAGCTCATCACAGAAGCCCAGCGCCTCGGAATGTCGGGGCAAGGAGCTGGAAGGTGGCCGACAGGCTGGTGCAGTCCCCCCCAGCTCCAAGTGGCAGGGGGACAAGGCGTGCTGTGACCAAGTCTCGAGCCTCACCCCCTGGAATTCACAAGCATGCCCAGCTACTCAGAGGGTGTGCCAAGGCCCCGGGTAAGCAGATTTGATAGGGGCCAATGTGTGCGTGTGTGCCCCCGCGTACATGTTCAATTTAGCAGAGGAAGTGAAGGCGAATAGTTTAATCACAGCCATCCCTGGAGGCAATTTGGAATCATTTTCTCATTAGAGGACTAACGTACAGCATGACTAATGTTCAATCAGACGGTAGCTACAGCGCCCTTACCCTACGTTGCCTGCTTTCATGGGGGGTGCTGCTTCCTTCCTCCTTCCTCCCCAGGCTGGTGGGGGCAGGGATTTTTCAACCATGAGCATGAGAATAAAGTAATGGGTCCCCTCAGGGCTGAGAGACCCCACAAAGCTGGGGGCAGCACCACCTCCTGCAGGACCAGGATGCTCAGGCATGAACTGAGGTGGAACTAGGACCCCCACTTCTTTCTTTGCTCCCCACTCCAGGGCTATTCACCCCACCTTCCTCCTCTCTGTCTCCCCATCTCTCTGCCTTCCCATCTTCAGGTCTCCTCCTGTCCTTTTCCTGTCTCTGCACCTTTCACTGTGTCTGCCCGTGGCCACACGGGCCCAGAACTCAGATTTGTTTTGTTTTCTTTTTCTGAGACAGGCTCTTGCTGTGCAGTTCAGGCTGGCCTTGAGCTCACTATGTAGCCCAGGCTGGCCTTGAACTCTCAGCCATCCTTGTGCCTCAGCCTCCCAAGTGCGGAGATCACAGGCAGGCACCACCACACTCAGCTCAAGAGCTGAGATTTTTCTGAGGAAGGCCCCAAACACGAGAAGCCAACCTTCTCAAAACCATGGTCCAGGATACTTGTGGTGAAAGGGTCTCAAGAGATGTCCTAGAACTTTGCCACCCAATGCAGGGGCCACAGCCAGGCCCTACAGGCACCTCTCAGCACTGGGTAAAGACCCAGACTCAGGAGCCCTTCTCAGGGCTGCAGAATCAGAACCACATTCTGTCAGGTCTCCTGATGATTCTTGTGCACAGTCAGTAAAGTCACTGTCCATTTCAAAGGAGGTACCTGAGGCTCAGGGTGACCCAAGTCACTCGAACTAAAGGTCATCGTGGCTCCAAACACAGGACCCCTGATTCGTGGCAGTGCCCTGTGCAGTCATCAGTCCCCAGCCTCCCTGGGCGCACCTGGGGAAGAAGTCTGGCTGAGCCCCAGCTTGCAGAGGCCTTGGGCAGTGAGCCTCTGCTCTGGGCCCGGCTTCCGGACCAGCCACTCTGGTGCCCTTCCAGCTCAAGCATCCGCGGGCCAGGCCTTAGCTAACTGGGTGCTGCCAGCGTCTGTGGTCGTGGTGCCTCCACATCCAGCCAGAGCGGGCACAGAAGTGTCTCGCTCCACATTTCCTTCACCTTTAAAAGGCCTCGGGGCACTATGATCACAGCTAAGCTAAAGCCTTGCTGCTCCAAGCAGGGTCCAGACCAGATTCATGGGAACCGCAAAGACCTCAGTGGGGATGTGGCCTCCGGGGCCCACCCGGAATCCACAGCTTTGCACCCGGTGAGCTCCAACCACTGGAGGAGGTGGCAGAGGCACTGAGATGGCAGGAGAGCCTCAGGGCAGGCGGCTCTGCTCCTCCCCAGTGCTGGGCCAGGCAGGCTCACGCCCAGCTGTGCCCCAGCTGTGCAGCTGGAAAGTGGATAGATGAGACCGGCCGGCTTACCGCAAACACCAGCTGGGAGGGAATCCTCCAAGTTCACACAGGTGTCTGTTGTAGTATTGTTCACGGTAGCAGAAAACTGTTCCTGCTGTAGCTGTCATCAAGAGGCGATGGCACTGGGCGCCAGGACCCCGAATTTCAGAAGGATCCACAGCCTGGTGTGTTCATGATCTGTTGCTGGGGGAAGAAAAGCAGAGTTACGGAACAACACGTATAGTACAATACCAGTCACGTAAAAATAAAAACACACACATACATGGTTATGTATGGATGGAAAAATCTAGAAGGTTATAGCCACAACCACTAATGCTGACAAACAGGAACATAATGGGATGAACTGGAAGCGGAGAAGAGGCTACTGCTTTCTTGATATTGTTTTAAATCTTATTAAAATGATCAGCCAAAAATGAACCTGCCATATGACCTTGTGACATTACCATCAGTACTTATAAAGCACCAGTGAGTTAGTTTACCCAGGAGCAATAACACACCCAGAAAGCCCCGCCCCATTCCTCCACGGTTCCAACCTCTGGGGACCAAGCCAAGGAGCCTGGGGACAGCATGGAGGTAGGAGCATGGCCGCTCGTGGGAGACTGGTTCCAAAGGTCAGCAGCCCACGTCCATCTCTGCTGAAATGCCACGGGGCTCCAGTCAAAGGCAGAGAGCAGGGGTTGAGGATTTAGCTCAAGTGGTACTGCAGTATCAAGGACACCATGCTGGGCAGCCAGGAGGCAGCCCCAGGGGATGAGGGCGCCCCCAGACCCTTCTGCCTCTGCCCAGTGATATCCCAAAGTCACCTCTGTGAGGCTCATCAAAGAAATGGAATATGTTAGTCAGCCTTCTGTTACTATAACAAACATCTGAGATAAATCAACATACAAAGGGTGTTAGGGTTTGGTAAATCTGCATGTGTGGAAGGTGACTGGATCATGGGAGCAATATAACTGACTTACTGCTAGGAGGTGGGGCCTGGTTGCAGGCAGGGCGTGGAGGGCATGGAACGGTGTCCTCTCTCTCCCCAGCTCCTCCCTTCTTTCCCTGCTTCCTGTCCACCAGGCCATACGTCTTTCTCCACCCAGGCCCTTTTGCCATGCTGTGTCTGTGTGCAAGCCTGATGAACAAGGACTCAAACTTCCCACACTGTGAGCCAAAGTAAACTTCTCCTCTAAATTGCAGGTGTCCAGTATTTTTTCCCAACAATACGGAAAGTTGCTGAGGCAAAAAGAAAGATTAATTTGGGCTCACAGTTTTGAAGGTCTCAGTCCATGGTCAATTGGCCCTGAGATGACATCATGGCAGGGCAGAGGGTGCAGTGCATGGCAGAGCAGAACTGCTCACCTCATGGCTGGGAGGAGAGGGAGAGAGGGGGAGAGAGAGAGAGAGAGAGAGAAAGAGGGAGAGAGAGAGAGAGAGAGAGAGAGAGAGAGAGAGGCCAGGGTCCCAAGTCCCTTCTGGGCACATCGAAGACTAGAGGACCTCCCACCATGCCCCACCTCTTAAATTTCTGCCATCTCCCAAGAGCACCTTGCTGGGGCCTGGGCCTTTGATACAGGGGCCTTTGGGACATTCAAGGCCCAACTGCAGCAGGGTGACCAGAGGATGCCCCAACTGCAGCACCAATGCAGCCCACCCACACTCAAATGAAAGGCTGAGCCTGGGGCCGGGGGGAGACAGAGGACCCCACGAGCAGGGGAGGGTCTCTGGAGGAACTGGCACCAAGTCAGAAAGCCCAGGGCAGAAGTCCAGCCAGCATTCCCAAATACATGGCCAAAGGAACAGGAACTGGGAAGGGGGTTTGGGCAGACTGGGGTCAGGGCAGGATTAGCATCGCCAAGCCAAAGAACCAATGTGGAGACTGTGGTGTCCACGAACAGCTTGGCACACAGTGGCTGCCAGGAAATAGCTGTGCACCCCCTTCCTCCTGCTGCCATGTCAGTGCTGTGTAGGGTCTCAAGTCCAGGGATGGGCAAGCCCCGATCTCCCCAAAGAAGAGAACCCTCTCTGCCCAAAGGAGGGTACACAGGGCCACTCCAAAGTCATGGCTGCATGTTCCAGCTCATGCAATCTGCCAGACCAAGTGGAAAATGATAAAACTGTTCATTGTTCATCTGAAATTCAAATGTAACTAGGCATCCTGTTTAGATGGACATTTCATTTTGTATGGTTGGTTTTGCCACAGCTGGCTGATCTGACCTCAGAATGATCTTAGGAACCGGCATCAGAGATGTCACTATTCATCCCCTGGACGGAGGACTCTACTTACTCCCCAGAGCTGGAGAAGGCAGGAACAGGGACTCAGGGCCACTGATGCCCAGATGGTCCTTTGCCCCCATACCAGTTACTCCCCATCTTCCCACGCAGTCCCTAGCCAGCTTTACACAGTACAAATGAGTCTGGAGAGAAAGGTGTGCAAGGATACACTCCAGACAGACGAATGAGTCCTCCCTCAGGGGCTATTCTGGGAGGGGAAACTGAGGGCTGTGAGCTTTTGTCCCACACTCCTTCCTATGCACTGATTTTCTGATTCTAAAATTTAACAAAAAGAAAAGCGTGAATGCTCCACATTAGCAGGGAGAGGGCACACTGGGGGAGTGGAACACAACACAGGAAATGAGCTCAAGTCCAGGCGGAGTTTTGACTGCCTGCCCAAAGCCCATAGTGGGGAAGTAACCAAACCTGCAGGCAGACTCCCTTCTGCATGGCCTGCACCCAACACACCCTGGACAACAGGAGTGACATGGGATAACTCACACACATGACACACAGAAGGGACAGGACCCCAAACTGACCTGTGATGCTGAGCCAGACATAAACACATTCGTGGTAAAGACAAGAGAGGACTGAACAAAAGCACTCCAGGGGACATCTGCCATCGTCAAGGGATACTGTGACTGAGGTCTCCTTAATCTTCTCAATGAACACGCAGAGCAAAGAGTTTCTGAAATACAGTGAAGATGCCTGAGTCCCACCCAAAGGGCTAAACCAGGACCTGGGGAGGCTGGGAAAGTTCGAAACCAGTGCTTTCACAGGCCTTGGGACCCTTCCTGCCCCCGTGGGGTAGCCCCTCCCGTGGCCCCAAGGGAGGTGGAGAGGCTGGAGGGGCCCAAGCTCCAACAGCACCATCAGGCAAATGCGCCTGGCATGGGGCTTCCTGCAACTGGAAAGAAACCATCCGGGTGGCTTCAGGGAAATCGCTTTGCAAATGAAATGGAAAACAGACACAGGAGCCCAGGAGTCACCCACCTGGGGACAGTTAGTGCTACACAGGTATAACCCAGGACAAGCAGCAAATGCATCGCCTGTTGCTCTGCTGGGGAATGTGCAGCCCAGGAGGCCCAGGCTACCATGCAGACAGGTGTGGGGATGACACCAGGCCTCATCTGGTGACAGGGACAAATATTTGGCTTTGTCACCTCAGTCCAGGCTCTGGTGGTGCTGAACACAGCAGGAGACAGAACAGGTGAACTGGATGGGCCCAGAGCAAGTTGACCTCAAGGCTTCCCCCACCACTCCATTCCCTGCTTGGCCTGACTTCCCCTCCCCACCCCAACATGACCAGAACCCCCTCCTACAGTGTCCACCAAGCCTGAACCTGTCGAGCTGAAAAAAAAAATTTTTTTTGAGACAGGCTCTCACTAAATCTCTAAGTTGCTCAGACTGGACTCAAACTTGCAGTCCTCCTGCCTCAGCCTCCTGTTGTGCTGGGGTGACAGGTATGTGCCACCACAGCCAGTCTGAAATTCCTTCTTGATCAATCCTTTTGTCCAAAGTGCTAGGCCTCAATGGGAAGGGCTCAACTGTAGATTACACAGAAAGAATGATCAGAATAATTCACACTATGGTGTGATTGACTGATGAACAAGCCCTGTAAGCCACCGGAAAGGGGCCAGCCAGGAGCCCCGCTGGGCATGGGGACTGCTGAGTACTGAGAGGTGTGGAAGGTGGCTAGGTGGCTCTGGACAAACTCAGCCACGGGGCCAGAAGAGACCTTCCCGGACCTCCCCATCGCGGGGCAATTACATCCGCACAGCACGCCTTTGTCTCGAGCTCGGGCTGGCTTCCCATGAGCAACTGAAATAAATTAGAGCGTTTTCAACGAGGGCGGTTGAAAGCGGCCCTCTTGGAAAAATCTCACCAGCTGCTCTTTATTGGATTATAACTAAGAGCAAAACACCCCAAACCACACAATCGCCAGCGAAGGGGAAAACTCAAATCAAATACAACATTGTTGCAGGCCCTGGAAAACGTTACCCGTTGCCCTGTGAAGCCCAGCCTGGGGCCCTGGTCAACGCTCCTGCTCAGCGGCATGGGAGACAGGCACAGCCACTCTCTCCGGGTCAGGGCAGTTTGTCCGCACGGCAGGCAGAGGCCCCGACAGATAGCGCACACAGGCGGGCCGCACCAGGATGCACGGGGCTGGAGAAGAAGCTGGCTCTCCACTGAGAGGGCCTCCAGACTGGGGAAGCCCACTCTGCCCAGGGAGTGAGCGCCACCCTGGGCCATGGAGGCCGGAAGCAGGTGATGCCAGCCCCAGCCTCCAGTTCCCCAGGTGTGAGAGCAAGCCAGGAACCAAAGACATGGATGGTTCCAGTTTTGCCAGGACTCCAGGGGCCATCTGCGCTGTCTCAGTTCTCTTGCCTGGACATGAGTAACCTCACACTGGCCTCCCTCTGTCCAAGGTGCAGGTGAGGGTGTTCAGCAGCATCAGATGGGAAGCAAACAGGAGTCAGAGGAGGGGTCTCAGGCAGGCACAGGGTGGCCCGGGCAGGGGCAGAGAACTCTCTCAGCTGATGGGAGCGTGTCACATCCAGGTGGTGGGTGAGTCCCTGTCGAATTTACCAAACCAGGCCTGGCATGGTGGTGCAAACCTGTAATCCCAGCACACAGGGAGGCAGAGGCAGGAGAAGTGCAAGTTCAAACCCATCCTGGGAAACTTAAGAGACTTGGCAAGACCCTGTCTCCAAAAAATTTTAAAAGGAGCCAGGGATGAAGCTCTGTGTGAAAGTCCTGGGTTCGATCCCCAGTACTGCATTAAAAAATAAAAACCAAAAAAAAAGGAAAAGGAAAATTTACCAAACTATACATCTCAGGTCGGTGCGTTCTAATGTATGTAAATTGCACCCCAGTTTTTAAAAGGAAAAGGCGAAATAAAAGTGCTGAACCAGTGCGGTGGCTGTGGCTCTGTGAAGGGGGCTTTCTTGGCCACCACAAACGGGACACTCGCAAGTCAATAAAGTCTCACTTCACCTCAGGGAAGAGATTATTTTGAAGTTTAGGTTCAATAGTTTTAGAAAACACATATGTTTGTGTCTAGTTCAAGCTGGTCGGGTAGGTATTTAAGAAAAAAACATTAGTTCAATTCAGAGTTCAGTCGAAAAATAATAATATTTGGATTCGGTTTCGGGTTCAGTGAATCGGGGCAGTGTTTTCCAATTTGGGGGTCACGGTTCGGTTCAGCTCAAGTTCTTGTTAGAACAGCCCGGCATGGGGGTGGCCTGGGATGTCGGCTGCACAGCGCCCACCCCACTTCCCGCCCGCAGCCACCCGGGACCTGAAAGAAGAAAACAGAACTTCAGGGGAGAGGATAGGAGTTCAAGGCTTGGCTGACACAAACCAAGCCGAGCTCCACACATGGGCCGTGCAGCGAGAGGTGGGATGTGTGCCTATGATGCTGCCACCCACCGGGCCCAAAGCAAATAATCGCGCCCTTCAGGAGTCTGTGCCCTGGGACCCGGGGCGCAGGGGTGCCCCTCTGCCGGGTGACTCAGCCTTGCACCAGGGCTGCCCAGGCAGTGCCCGGGCAGGGGTCCTGCCAGGCCATCCGAGGACAGGGCTTGCTCCTCCCCACCCCTCGGCAGCCCCTGTCTCTAGAGTTGCAGCAGGCACCCCGTATGGAGCTGTGACTTCCTTTTCCAGCCCTGGCCTTCCTGCTTGGAGGTGATTCCCAGCAGAAGCAGCAACAATGGGCCAAAGGCAGCTCACAACTTGTCTTTTGTTTTGTTTTGTTGTGGCACTGGGGATTGAACCCAGAGCCTTGTCACTGACGTGTGTTCCTCCAAATATTTTTTTGTTTTGACACAGGGTTTCATTCAGTCATTAAATTGTCCGGGCTGGGCTTGAGTTTGGGATCCTCCTGCCTCAGCCTCTCAGAGCGCTGGGATTACAGGCATGCACCACTATTGATGAAGATTCTGGGAAAGTCGGGCTTGGTGACGCACACCTGGAAGATCATTGCTGTCCTGTGGGAATGAACCTCCAGGGGAACCTACGGAAGAGAAGGGACACCCCCCCAACCCCTGTTTGATGCCTTTCACTGTGGCCCATCCTCCTCCCACCCTGCCTGCCTGAGTAACTTCTGTGTTTTCCCGGAAGAGCTGGCCTCTATGCGCAGAGGGGGCGCCGGGTGAGCGCCTCCCCAGCTCCAGCCCCTCCAGCCTCTCTCCTGTGCCCACCCAGGTCTGGTGTTCATCACCTTTCAGGTTATTTCTCTCCCCAGGGCTGTCTGTGCTTTCTGGACTCAGCCTCTGACAGCAGGACTGGCATGTACTGCGGTGCTTTTCATGCACTGCAGAAATCTGCCCCACTAGGGGGTCGGCGAGGCTGAATGCCACTTACAGAGCTGGGCTGCCGAGGGCGGTGCCCATCCTGTGCCCAGGTTGGGTGACTGGCCAGAGGGCCAGAGTTGATTTCAGCTTCTGAGACTCAGGTCCTGAGTCCCTGCACATTGGTTTCCACGCACAGCACAGTCAGCACTGTGTCCTGAGCTGTGGAGGTCACCAGGGCTGTCCCCACCGGCTCCATGTGGAGACCAGCGATGGCCACCAGGCTCTGCCTCCCAGCTGCCTGCCCAGCAGGACCATCTCTCCCATGCACCCACCCGGGCCCTGAGCCGAAGGACTGGGGCCAGGTGCTTGTGTTGAAGACCTGGGCTGAGGAGATGTCACCCCCACCTGGCCTGGTCAGCCCGGCCCCTCCATGTCAGCTCTCTCCCCAGTGCCACCCCCAGAGGCTCCCGGGCTGCTGCTGCCCCAGTTCAGTATTCAGTAAGCTGACACGGCACCATCCCAAGTGTCCCAGCCCTGATCCACAGTGGCCTCTGTCCGGGCCTGAAGATTGGTCCCGGATGCCACATCTGGGGCTCCCAGGAGACCCCGCAGAGAGAACAGGGGGCAGGTGGTCCTGGGTGAAAAGTCAGCCCTTCCCTCCGCCCTGGTGCTCCGGCAGCTGTCGGCCTCTCTGACCTTCGGTCTCTTCTTCCTCACAGTGGTGAGCAGCACCCCCAGCGAGGTCACATAGCATGAGGCCTGGGAAGAGGCGACCAGATCAGGACGGGCCCCCTGGGCGCTGTCCCCTCCACCTCTGCACAGCCCCGCCCCCCAGAGGCCGGGTCCCGGGAGGAGGGCTCCTCAGCCCCAAACGCTGGGCGGCAGCGACCCCTGCCGGTCCCTGGGGGCCCTGCATGGTGTGCGGGCCTGGCCTTTGCATCCTGGGGACCAGGAGGGGGCCTTCAGGAGCTGGGCCTGTCACCGCCTGCCTGCGAGGACAAGGGAGTAACCTGGACAGCGCTGGGGGGCCGCAAGCAGCAGCCCCGGCTCCCTCCCACCCCTTCCCCGAGAACTCGTGCATAAACGTCTCTGCCCTAAGACCCATGGCCCGCACAGTCCTTTCCTTTCGGGGTCCTGACCCCCACCCCGGCCCATCCTTCCGGCAACTGCTAAATGATGGGGGCGGGGAGGGGTCTCACAAAGCTACCTGGAAGGGGGGCGTGGTCGCTGACTCTGTGCTCCCTCAGCCCCGGCCCTGCATCCCTCAGGAGGTCTCCACAGGCCCTAGGTCACAGGTGAAGCCATCCTGTGGCACAGATGTGGGGAGGCCACAGAGTCAAAGAGAAGGGATCCCAACCTTAAGGAGGGATGACTGGAGGGGCCGACTACATAAATGACACACCCACCCAGTGAGACTGGGCAAATCTTAGAAAACAGCACACAGAGCTGGATCCTAGCACTTCGGAGGCTGAGGCAGGAGGATCCTGGGAAGTTTGAAGCCAGTCTGGGCTACATAGAGAGTTCTAGGCTACTCTAATTTCAAAGCAAAACGCGGAGGGAGGGAGAGGAGGGGTCCAGCTCATCTCAAAAAAAAAAAAAAAAGCAGATACATATATTTATATCATATATCATATGTAGCATACTAATTTTTACATGCAAATTATACAACAATCTGTCATTATGATTAGTCAAGGGCCTGAGAAGCTTGAGGCGGGTGATTCGAGGGGAGTTTACCACACGGGGTTATGGGTAGGCTTGGAGGGAATCAACAGGGAGGGCAATGCCCTGCCAGTGCCCACTCAGGGCTAAAGGGACAGGGGAGGCAGCTGGGGGACCCTGGAGATGCCACCATGGGCCTGCGCATCACGTGGTTGTGACAGCTATCTCACCAGCAGGGACATCCAAGATGTAAGTCAAAGCATGTGCAAACCAGGGTGTCAAGGGTGACGCCCCAGGTCCCCGCACCTCAGCAGAAGGTTTCTTTCCATTATTTGAAAACAGTGTGTGAGATGAGCGGCCGCCTCCCTCATTTCCTGCTCGCTCCCTTTGGCCTTGCAAAGACACTGGCTCCAGTCTCGTCTTGGTTTCTGTGGGGGCAGACGGCCAGGGGAATGGCCCCTGAGGAGTCTGTGCTGCAGGGAACCAGAGCCCAGGGCCTTTAGCCTCCGTCTAGGAAAGAGCTGTCATCCCTAAGGTCCCACGTGGTGACTCTGCACAGGGACCAACAAGCAAATCCGTGAAACCCGAAAACGGAGGAGGCCTCGGCTGAACCGAAACGTTTTTCAAAGAAACACTTTGCAGCCGAGGAAGGCAATATCCTGGCGTGCTGCCGGCCTTCCTGCAATTAACTGCAATACCACCCAACGGCGCTTTTGTTGGCCCCTGTTTCCCAGGGAAATACCTCAAATGCTTTTCCTCCTGGTGGGTCAGCAACCAGAGACCTGGAAGCCAACGGCGGCTCTCAAATGGGACCTTTGTCTCTTTGCTGTTCCTCCGTGGAGGGGCAGCCAGGAACAGCGGCCCTCACTCCACCACCCACCACAGCCAGGCGCCGCGGGCAAGGGGAAAGAGACCTGCTCCCAGGTGGGCTCTGAGGCCAGGGACCCTGGGGCAGGAGGGGTTCAAGGAGGAAGGGTGCCAGCCGGCCCAAGGTGCACCCCAGTCCAGCCCCGCCAAAGGGCCTCCCACTCCACAAGCTTGACCACCTCCTCAAACCCTAGCCTCTACTTTCCTACCTGTTAAGTGGGGATGCAAAGCCTTGCGGGGTTGTTGTAGAGTCAATACGAGCTGGGATCAGTGTTAATCCTA